>CM024593.1:2110382-2314978 GCA_014182565.1 Eucalyptus marginata
AGCACTCGACTGAAAATTCAGGAGATTTCAAAAGGTTGCTTGACATTATCTTGGAGCTCAAAGGCCAAATATATGCTATGGGGTGTGACTTTCGAGACTCTTCGAATGAGAATCATGCTATGTTCATCTCCTTACATGATCAGGCGAAAGATGTTCAACGTAAGGTTCGGACACAAGAAAAAGACATCGCTTCCGCCGAACTACAAGAAGACTTAAGGAAGCCGGAAGGAACCTGTCAAGTCTATAGAGGACTTTCAACTTGTTCGCGTTCCTTGTGCTCCTTGATTTTCTTACTTTTTAATGCTGACAAAAAGGGGGAGAAGACTTTGCAGGCAGATTTTCATTCTATTCTCATTCCAAACCCAAACCCAAACCTTAAACCTTCATTTCTAAATTTTTTTTATGGATTTAATGGTTTGTTTGTGATTGATATTTTGACTTTATCTTGAGTTTTTGAATGATTGCTTACTACTGCATTACCTTAAGTCAGTTAAAATTAGATATGGATAGTAAAGTCTGCACTGACTAATGAGGTTTCTGTGAATGCAGATCTGTGTACAGGGTAAGTTTGTGTACAGGACATTTGTGTACAGGACATCTTATACTATTCTTATTCTAATCCTTAATGAGATATCTTTGCAAGCTTGAAAGTTGCTTTGCGGGGCAATAGTATTCAAATCAAGCAGAAAGTTTTGTCACCATAAAAAAGGGGGAGATTGTTGGATAAATTCTCCTCGAGATTTTGAAGTTGACAAAACATTTCTCTCGCCTAGTCTCGAAGACTTGCAGACTCTACTGGCAAAGTCTGAAGATCAAAGTCTGACGCTAACAAGACTTAAGTTTCAAAGTCTACTCTCATGGACAGATTCCAGACCGACAAGATAAAAACTTCTATTCTTATTCTATATAGTTTTTATCTCAATGGCTAAGGAATATCTTTCGACTGGATTCAGCACTACACGATCTTATATTCGTATCCGAATTGATATAGATTCTCTAAGATTCGCAACTTATTTGGAAAGTTCTACTTATGGAAACCAAGATCCTGATTGTATGGGCGAGCAGGATTGATGGGCTATCTACACTTACCTTAAAGAGCTCGAGATCTCTCCAAATTGATTCTGTCCAACGGGTTGATTGGAAGAACTTCTTTGGAAGGTGCCAACGGTAATGAAAGCATGAAGAAGCGTATAAAGAGAGACGCTCGAGTTGTTGAAGAGTCTTGGATAGAAGAATTCCAAAGTCTGAATCTCCATATTATGTTTGTGATCTTATTCTTCGAGCAATACATGTAATCAAAAGAGAGACCATAGAGTGGTGAGATCTTGAGGAAGTGTAGTAGAAGTTCTACATTGTGGACTCAAGAGCGTGAGACTCGTAAACACTCTTTTTGATTCTTAGTGAAATCCGAGCCCGAAGGGCTGTCCGTGTGGAGAGTGGACGTAGGCTTGATATAAGCCAACCACTATAAATCTGAGTCTTGATTCTCTATCCCTAATCCTTTTATCTTTCATTACTTTCATTTGCTGCGATTGTTGTTTTTAATTCATTAATCTCATATTCGATTTAATTGTTTAAATCGCCTTAGTCACCTATTCACCCCCCTCTAGGTGCTATTTCTAGTCCTATCAATCTCAGCAAAGATCTTCCTCCATTTGAGGATGATCTTGGAGGTCTCTCTGTAGACGCCGAGGAACCCAAGGAACTGCAGCTCGTGCTGGTCTCTGTCCATTACTTTCGCACAGAGGAAGCAAGAACGAGCAAAACGATCGATGGGTAGAAAGAGACTGGGATATTTTTTGAAGCAAAGCAAGCGAAGAGACTCAGAAACTTAGATGACTAAAGGGTCTCGAGATGAAAAACCACAGAGTGAAGTGATAAATGAAGAGATGGCGATGGTTAACAGAGTGGGGTTGGAAGAGGGAAGACTTTGAAATTTCAATGAGTCAAAACTTGTTATTCAGATTCCCTACTTCTTCATGCGGTTTCATCCGACGTAATTGAATTTGCTTATAGAAGATAAGAAAGCTTTTGGTCCCCACTTTCGCTGCTCTCTGCCCGAAGTTTCTCACGTTTCCTGATCTAGTGACATCGCAGCACGAAACGCGTGGATTAATGCCATTGGATTTCAGCCAAGTCAATGCAATGTGGAGTCCACATCAAAGTGATAAAATAATGTGGAAAGTGAGCATGCTCGAGGGTCTCCATCAGAAGCTCATACATATACATGGATTCTATCGTGCCGAGACACGGTGCTTTGGTGTCACGCCGAACGTCCTCAGTTATAACATGCTTTATCAATATTCTTTTGTTATGGTTCAGCAATTTGGAGTCCACATCAAACTGATGAAATAGTGTGGAAAGCGAGTGAGCATGCTTGTGGGCCTCCATAAGAAGTTGACATATTACTTGAAAAGAATTCTATTGTGCAAAGAAAGACACGAGAGACGGCCCTTTGGTGTCATGCTGAGCATCCTCGGCTATGATCTACTTTATTGACATTCTTTTGTTACAAGCCGGTAATTTTGAGTCGACGTCAAAGTGATGAAATAGTGTCGAAAGTGTGCGAGCATGCTTGTTGGGGGGGGTGGTCACCATGAGAAGTTGACATATATACTTGTTGCGGAAAAACGCCAAAAGATGCACCAATCAAAGGTACAAGTAGCAAAGGATGAAAGGAAAATCAAAATCATACGAGACGCAAGATTTACATAGAAAACCCAAAACAGGAAAAATCATAGGGAGAGAGAAGAGTTTCACTACCTTCAACAAAGAGTATAAGAGCACAATCCAAAAGCTCAAATAAACCACTTAGTAAGCCACAAGATCTAAAGATCTAACAACATGATAAGAAAAAACAAAATAGGAAATAATATGGAGGCTAGGGTTGGAGATGTGTCATTAAAATATATTCTTTTATAGTCTTCTTTCAAAAAAATCCTAAAACAAATGTGCATGGTCTAAAATACCCTTTTCTCTTAACTTGAAAGTCAAAACTCAACAAATCTCCAAAAGAGCATTATGCTAAACACCATAAGACCTCTCTACCTCACACCAAAAGTGACCACACCAGGCCAAACCCAAAATGGCAAAATCGATGATGCACATCTCTAAACCTACATGAGCATACTTAATGTAGGAAACAAGGGGCGAAACGCCACCAACTCGCCTAAACAACTCAAATGGCGAAAGCGCCAATCAAGTTTAAGCAATGCTTGAACTTGGTCAAAGGAATTGAACTGGCTAACATGTCTGCAAGATTATCCACCATAGATACTTTTTTTATCGTAATTGTACTCTTAGCAATCTCATCACATACAAAGGGATACCATATGTCAATATATTTTATCCTCTCATGATACATCCCATTCTTGGTTAATTGGATTGTACTTTGGTTATCGCAAAAGATAATAGAGGCTCCTTCTTGTTTCACACTAAGTTTTGTAACCAAACGCTTCAACAAAAGAGCTTCTTTTACTGCTTCTGCTGCTACCATATATTGTCACACCCCGATCCTCCGAGCACGTGCCCATCCCTCTGCGGTCGATTAAATAGCGACGTCCTAGGACATATCGCCGACCCATTCATTTTAATGCACATGTGGAAGCAAATAAATGATCCACAAACAACAACAAGATGGGATAGAAAAGTTGGGCCAAAATTTTTAAAACCAACAACACACTTATATATACATAAAATAACTAGTCATCTCATATATAATACAAGCTAATATATAGATGCAAGTTCTACAAAACAGGGGGGGCTCAAAGAACTATAGATTTTCCTCTTCATCCTCATCCTCATTGGAGCCTTCAACGGAATACATCGGGGACTCAAGTTCCGATAGGTTGGGATCCCAATCCACCATCGAACCACCTGGAGGGTCAGCCATACCCTTTTCCAAAAACTACTTCCGGCACATAAAAAGGAACCTCGGACTCCGATATGGGTCCTTCTCTCTGACCATTCCGCTCCTAGCGATACCATGATTTGTATTAATGGGGCACCTTTTTGGGTAGACCCGCATCGACCCAGACCATGGATTTCACCAACTCATATACCCATCCCCTTGGGTCTCCATGAAGCCGGATGAAGCACTTCTATTTTGTAACCTTCTTTGGCTGTCCAAAATGCTAGGGAGGAGCTTGCCATCTATGGGCCTAAAATGTTATCCCACAACGGGGTGAGACGATGTCTCAGCAAGTTCACCCCTTAAGACCTGACTAAGAAGAAAATACGCCTCAAGGGCTACCTAAGCACAAACACGAGTCAGAGAACTTACCTTTGCCTCAATTCTTTCCTGCAAGTCAATATAATTCAAATAACCATCCAATCATTTCAACCAGTCAGATCGAACCATCGATCAATTGACCCAGTCGATTCCATGTTATCAATACCATCTCAGGGTCATTCCATTCAATACTATCTATCAAGTTTGATCTCATCAAGAACTGCTCGCTTTAAGCTGAAGATAGATAGTATAGCTCGCACTAAGCTGATAATTAATACAGCTCACTCTAAGCTAATAAGGTATACTACTCGCACTAAGCTGATATCAAGCCCCTCAGGTTGATATAGTATACCGGTATACTGATCCCGCTAAGCTGACATATCCAACCCGCAAGCTGATATAGTATACCCATGATGCTCATTCGAAGTTGATAAAGTGTACTACTTGCACTAAGCTGATATATCGAAGCCCTCAGGCTGATATAGTACATTGTTCTCACAAACTAAGAATTTCACCATTTTTATCATACCTGATAAAAATAATCGTGTGTGGGTACACAGTTGGCTTTAGCCAAAATACAATATTTTCCCTTTTGAAAATCCCACTAACTCCAACGGTCAAAAAACATATTTTTGGTGCTGTAAGCTAACTCCTGGTATTTTCTAATTAATTACTGAAATTAATAAATTTTTGGGATAAATCCCCAAAATCACAAATCACACTCAATCAACACAAATTAGCACTCAATTAAATAATCCAACAACACCATTGCAATCAGCACGAAATTCCGGTTGCCGACTATCCCAGTCTAATTTCCGGAAAATAATAATTAATTAAATAATTACGGAAAATAATTAATAAATGCCAATAATGCACATTTAGGCTGAAAAAGCCTAATTAAAAGCCAAGATGGGCCCGGAAAATTTCCGAACCACTCTAGATAAATACTAGAGCTTGTCTAGGCTCTAATTACCCTACTCTAACCATCTAACATGCAATAACGATCAATTAATTCACTAATCTATTCTAACTATCCACATTATCCATACTTAACTTAAACTAATCAACCCTTAAGCATAATTAACTTTCCTAAGAAGGGATTAGTGAGTAAACTCACTTGATTAACAATCCGCTCGAACCACAACGACGGGGACGCGGAGACGGGCCACAAACTCCGAAACGGGTGCGCCTTTCAAGGTCCGGAAGGCCACCAAAACGGGCTAAACAGTGGCTGGAAATACCCATGGCTCCGGTTTCTTTTCAGTGGCTGAAAGAGCTGCTCCGGTGGTCGGTGGAGCTGGAAACGGTGAGCAAGGACTAGATTTGCTTTAATTAGAGGCAAATAATTTATATATGGATTATTGACTTTGCAAATCCAGTTCTTATGCATATACCAAATTCTATTTGTAATATATATAATAATGGAATATAAGCTTCTCCATCTAATTATACATAGATATCTCAAAATATGATGAAAAAATATGCATTCCATATTTGCACATATTTTGATAATAAATGTACATATGAATTGTATTTTCAAATGCCTATACAAAAAGAAGGCTAAAAGTTATATTTGATGGTTGTGCGTATTTTATAACATGAACATAAATTACTGACTTATTGACATAAATATTTAAGTGTTGAAAACAATTACTTTAAAAGGTTCCTATGATATAATAGTGCATATTTCATCAATATATGATGTTAGACGATCATTAAAAGAGTTATGTAATGCAAGACCCTTTATAAGATAAATAGGCGACATTAGAGGATCAACAAAAAATGTTTCGTCACTAAAGAATTATATCTCGTCTCTTACAGGCAAATGAAAATTACAAATCAAAAAACAATTAGTATTAAAGAAAAAATGGAAGAAGCCATCAGACATGAAGTTGCTCGAGCTGGACAGCCTTTTGGCCTTCAGAGGGACAGTCTCCAAGACGGCCCTCGAGGTGATCAGACAAGCAGGAGCTGTCGATGTTCTCGTGGTGGTAGGAAGTAGATCGCTGTCTGCACGACCAAATCGAACAGCACCAGCATCGACGGCAACAGCAAGCAGATCAGCCCAACCCCAATCTCGACTCCAATTGGAAGCCCAAGACAACAAGGGATTCAAAGGGTGCTTGAACCAGCACGGACCACACCAAGACACCAAGAAAACACCAAACCGATAGGCCCATCTTGCCCTTAACCAGACTCTTGCTCTTCGCCATCGCCTTCCTTCCATACGCATATTCAAGAACCGAGATCACACTCGCCAATTGCCAAAATACGGTGATATAAACAATCCCAATAACGTACAAGATCAAGAGAATGACCGCCACGGCAATCCCAAGTGCAGGGCCAACCGAAAATTGCCTCACCACGACGAGCCATACGATCAGAAGCCCTACAGCCACAACGTTATACACAAAGAAGAGTGCGAAGCTCCAGAAGGAAGTGACCATGAGCCTCTTCCACACTCTGGGCACGACGCTCATGATCTTCTTGAAAGTAATCTGCTCGGCCGCGTAAACGCAGGCCACTGTGTAGACAACAGCTGTGGTCAAAAGCAGAGAGAAGATGAAGACGATGATGAAGTAGCCGAGCCTGAAGAGCCAGACAGCGACCCACTCCTTCTCGAGCATGCAGGACAGGTTCCTGGACTTCGGCTCGTACTCCCAGGTGTCTTTGAGGGTGATCTCGTGGTCGACCATCTGTAGGAGAGGAGCTGCGACACCAAAGAGTGGGCGGGGAGATGACGCAGAGAGGGAGGATGAGCGCGAGCGTGATCTGTGCGAAGATCTTCCTCCATCTGAGGATCTTGTAGGTCTCTCTGTAGACGCCGAGGAAACCAAGGAATTGCAGCTCTTTCTGGTCTCTGTCCATCGTTTCTTTCGCACAGAAATACCAAGAACGAGTGAAACAATCGATGTGTAGAGAGAAATATTTCTTGAAGCAGGACAAGCGAAGAGATTTAGAGACTCTGATACTTATGAAGGGTCTTGAGAAGAACAACCACAGAGTGAATTGATAAATGAAGATAGGGATGTCGTCGAGAGTGGGCGAAGGAGGAGGGAAGACTTTGAAATTTGAACGAGTCGAACTTTTTCTTCAGAAGAGAAGAAAGCTTTTGGTCCCACTTTATCTGCCCTCGGCCCGAAGTTTCCCAGGTTTCCTGATCTAGCGACATCATACACGAAACGCGTGGATGTAGCCGTGGAATTTAACCGAGTCGATGCAATTTGGATTCCCCTTCAAAGTGACGAAATTGCGTGGAAAAGTGAGTGTGCTTGCGGGACTTGGCCAAGAAATCTCCATGAGAAGCTAAACAAATAAACCCTTAAAGTATGGGTTTGTAAAGAATCCTATCGTGTCTAGACATAGGGCTTCGGTGTCGTGTCGAGTGTCCTCGGCTATGATCCGCTTTATCGATATGCTTTGCTCTTTGTTTCTTTATGCCGATTCCAACATTTCCTTTTATGTAAGTTGCATTTTCCCAATCTGCATTTTAGCATTCGTTGTATCTTGTACTTAAATAGTCGGCAGATGTCCATAGTTGAGACCTAAATATGAGACGTGAATGGTGCAATTTTTTTTTTTTTTAAGAACTTGGATTGAGCACAATTGCCCATGATGAGTTTAACATGGATAAGAATATAGACATCTTAGTGCAAGGTACAAATATATGATAGGTCTATTCAACTTATGTAGATAGTTCATGACAGTAAAGATTGAGGTGAATCATGATAAAGGCATCATTAAGTATAAATATAAAACTTATAAACTCAAGCATGTTGATGTATTTGATCTATTGCGCTCACACAATTAATTCCTGGGAATCTCCTAAAGGTAAAAACAACATGTGCCATTTTTATTTGTACCATATTCTAAGAATCATATAAATGCATTTAAAATGAATTTACTCATAAATACAACAGGGTATACACTACAATACTTAGGCTCATTCATAGAGTACATTATGTTTGTTGTGAATTTAGATAGGTTTCACTTATAGAGAGCATAATATTCAAAAAGCTCACTTTAATTATATGGTACTCCTCAAAGCACTTGATTCATGCTTATTGTTGCAATACCCGACATCCTTCAATTATTCTGCTTATATGCTCTTCATACACATGAGGTCTTCATCCACCTATGAGCTCAAGTTATTTTGTTAGACTTTCTAGCACTCATAAAGATATCTCAAATTGGAGATGATGTACTATGATTCACTTGCCATGGAATGAGGAGATTTTTAGGTACTTTCGAC
Organism: Eucalyptus marginata; assembly: GCA_014182565.1. Lineage (NCBI taxonomy): Eukaryota > Viridiplantae > Streptophyta > Magnoliopsida > Myrtales > Myrtaceae > Eucalyptus > Eucalyptus marginata. The sequence goes on from CM024593.1 coordinate 2,118,866, forward strand.
TTAAGTGAAGTTAAATCACATGAGACGAGAGCATTTAATGATTTTTTTCTAAAATTAGAGACGAGCTACCTATCATGTTAAGTGGGAATCAACTGAGCACTTGAAGAATCTCTGGCACCATGTTACTAGGGGAAAGAAAAGGTAAAATACCAACTATTTGAAGAAATTCTAACAATCTTAGTAACCTTGCTCCTTCAGGTTTTATATGGTGCTCTTTCTAACTTGTTTGTCATGTGTGTCATTAATTTTGAGTATATTTGGTCCACTTTTTTTCTTGTTTTTACTTGTATCATTTGATTTTTATTTTTATTGTTATTTCGTCTTTAATGTTTTGTACGATCAAAACTTTCATTCAATACGTACAAATGTTGACGGGTAAGACTCATTTAGATTTTCTCATCAATTTTTTGAGTTTGTCGATTTCAAAAGTTTAAAGGTAAAGCAAAAGCAACTTCACTATAAGCCGCAATGTACAGTTTTCTTAAGTTGCTTTAATATCCATATGATGATAATGATAATCAGAAGAGGCACCATTACTAATTAGGAAGGATTTTACTTACCGCTGATAGAAATAAGCATAGCTAGAATCTGACCAAAATATATATGGCTAGCATGAGGTTGAGCCACATACGAGCTTTACTTAGTGATTTTTTTATTTATGGCGACTTTAGCAATTTTTTAATTCTTATGCGTGTATTGTTTAGTTTGTTCAGTTTCAACTCATATGAAAATCTATAAATAATTAGATGAAAGAAAAATATTCTGGGATTGTACATATATTGATAATGAACGTTTCAAATTAGTTGTTTATATAAACATAGCTCTTATTTTGAAAAATCTATATGAAAGTAAGGCTGAATTTTTTCAGAAAAAAAAAAAAAAACGTGCCTTTCCTACATCTAAGTTGTAAAATGAAAACGAAAAGCAAAAGAAAAATTTTAATTTTTAAAATATTATGTTACATATATTTACCGAATAATTTGTATATGGATTATTGTGCATAATCTAAGGAAACTCTAAATCCGCATGTCCAATTCTTATTCATGTACTACATTTTATTTGAAATATATATAATCATGAAATAACTTTTTTGATCTAATTATATAGAGATATCACGATATCTATGTATAATTAGATTCCATCACATTCCGTAATTGCATATTTTGATAATAAAAGTGCATATGGGTTGTATTTTGAAATGCCTATATGAAAGGAAGGCTAAAAGTTATATTATATGATTGTGTGTACTTTATAGCATGAACATTAGCAAATTACTAAAAGATAACGTATTAACATAAATATTTAACTCTAGAAAATAATTATTTTGAAAAGTCTCGATGACATGTAGCTATATAATATTAGAGGATCATTGAAAAGTTATGTAGCAAAAGAACTTTTTTATAATAAACAGACGAGACAATGAAAAAAAGCTTCCATCACATCAGACTTGAATTATAGCTCGTCTTTTGCAGGTAAATGAAAATTACAAATCAGAAAACATTTAGTATTAAAAAACTGAAAGAACCCATCAGACTTGAAGCTGCTCAAGCTGGACAGCCCTTTGGCCTTCAGAGGGGCAGTCTCCAAGACAGCCCTCGAGGTGATCAGACAAGCAGGAGCTGTCGATGTTCTCGCCGTGGTAGGACTTGCAAACGAAGTAGATCATTGTCTGCACGACCATATCGAAGAGTACCAGCATCGACAGTAACATCAAGCAGATCAGCCCAATCCCAATCTTGAATCCAATAGGAACCGAGTCGAAGAACACAAGGGATTCAAACAGTGCCTGAACCAGCACGGAGCACACCAAGACACCAAGAAAACACCAAACGGATAGACCCATCTTGCCTTTTATCAGTCCCTTGCTCTTCACCATCGCCTTCCTTCCATACGCATCTTCAAGAACCGAGATCACACTCGCCATTTGCCAAATCATGGTGATATAAACAAGCCCCACGACGGACAAGATCAAGAGAGTGACCGCCACGGCAATCCCAAGTGCAGGGCCAACTGCAAATTGCCTCACCATGATGAGCCATACGATCAAAAGCCCTACAGCCACATCATTGTACCCAAAGAAGAAGGCGAAGCACCAGAAAAAAGTGACCATGAGCCTCTTCCACACTCTGGGCACGACACTTATGATCTTCTTGAAAGTAATCTGCTTGGAGGCGTAAACGCAAGCCACTGTGTAGACAACAGCCGCGGTCGAAAGCAGAGAGAAGATGAAGACTAAGACAAAGTAGCCAAGCCTGACGAGCCAGAAGGCGACCCACTCCTTCTCGAGCATTGGGGACAGGTCCCTGTAATTTGTGTCGCTCTCCCCGATGTCGTTTTGGGTGATCTCGTGGTCGAGGATGTTGAAGGAGAGGAGCTGCGAGACCAAGGAGTGGGCGAGGAAAATGATACAGAGAGGGAGGATGAGCATGAGCGTGATCTGGGCAAAGATCTTCCTCCATTTGACGATGATCTCAGAGGTCTCTCTGTAGACGCCGAGGAACCCAAGGAATTGCAGCTCGTTCTGGTCTCTGTCCATCGTCTCTTTCGCACAGAGAAATCAAGAACCAGTGAAATGATCGATGCGTCGAGAGACTGAGATATTTCGTGAAGCAGAACAGGCGAAAAGATTCAGAGACTCGGATTCTTATAAAAGGGTCTTGAGAAGAACGACCACAGAGTGAATTGATAAATGAAGATGGGAAATGATTAAGTGACGGTCACCACCGTGGTAATAACATATTGTTTTGGATTAAAAAAAATAAATAACAAATAACTAGAAAGGTAAATGATTAAATGACAATGTTTAATCCACTGTAATAATAACAATCGACATGTTGTTATTCTCACAGTTACTCAAAGACCGTTATGCTAGCAGGACCCAATCAATAATGGTAGAAGAAATCACATGGAGAAGTACAAATCTAAAGAGAAAGTTTGACTCTTTCAAATTTCAAAGTCTTCCCTCTCCCTATCCCCAGTCTTCATGATATTACTATCTTTATTGAGTCTGGCTAGTATAATGGCTAGTATAATAGTCTTTGGGGCATGGTATCAATTACGTTATGTGCCACAAATTATTATGAGGTATTTTTAAAAAGTGGACCTCATAATAATTTTTTAATTATTAGTTTTTTTTGTCACTAACAAATTTTTATTATCACAGTGGATTAAAAACTGTCATTTAATCATTTTGATTCACTTTCATTGGTATCAGCTCGAAGCTTTTGAGGTTTCTTGATTTTTCATGATTGATTTTAGCGTGAAACATGTGGATAGGTTTTGGCCTTTCCCTCTTGGCCATGGAATTCAGCCGAGTCGATGCTATTTGGTCTCCGTGTCAAAGGGTTGCCGTAACGTGGAAAGTGGGCACAGTTGTTGACCTTGCTAACAAGTATCCTTGACAAATTAACGTATATAGTGGGAGCAAGTATGGCTTCAAGTAGAATCAAAAATCGGTCCGATTTTAAGTTTCAATGCACCCCAATCCAATTTATGGTTCCATTTTTTTAGGAATCGCCGGTTCCTAGTTCAATTCCGAAATTGAAAATCGGGAACCGAACCGAAGGAATCAAGAATTAAAGTAGTGATATATTATTGAAACATGGCACACTGCTTTATATTCTAAAGGCATTAAAAAAATAAAAATAAATAAATAACTGGATGTGATGCGACAATCACAAATAGTCAATGACTCATCGACATAAGTTTCGTCAAGTAATGCCTTGGAAGTACACTAGAGAAATGTTCGAGGATAATTATCAAAAAAAAAGTTATAAACTTATTATAATCGTGCTAATTTAGTTTTAAATTTTTTTTGGCCGATTCAATAATAAATCTTTTGTATTTGTGTCAATTCAATTCTTCCGGTCAAATTTGACAAGCAGGCACTAACATGGACACCAGTTGTCTATAGGGGTGAGCATGGTCCAGGTTGGTCCGGGCCACTCCCTAACCCTAGGACCAACCCATACAGTGTTGGTCCTCAATTTTTAGGACCAAGGACCGACCCTATTGAGCCCGGGACCAAGGACCGGACCGACCCAATGGGTTCGGTTCGATTCCAGGATCAACCCGGGACCAATCGATAATTTTTTTTGTCTTGTTTTTTATACTTCTTAAAAAAGCAAACCTACAAATTTAAATTACGTATCCATCGACAATGCGGCATTGTGCAACTAAATTATAAATACCAATACATATTCAGCAAATTTAAGATGACACAATAATAGAAATTTCGTACTTGCTAACCGCTCATCGAGATATGGGACAAGATGGAAAGTTCTTGTAATCATTTATCTTTAATATTCATAACATCATATGCAAAAGTGTTTTCCTGCATTTGATCATGTAGAGTCCAAACTAAAAATGAGCTTCACACCAAAAATCAGCTTCACACCACTTGACTAGCATTTGATCATGTAGAGTCCACTCAACCAAAAAATGAGCTTCACACCACTTGACTAGCAAATTAGCATACCAATTGCAATACTACTCTACTCTTCAAAAACTTCTACCATTTGACACAAATTGAAAAGTAAAGTGCAGCTGAAATTCATTAGTAAAATACAATTAAACCATAAAAAATTCAAAACACTTAATATAAACCATGAATATATAACTTCACATCTTGTTAATTCACTTGAACTTCCAAACACCTGAAAACAAAACAAACGACACATAATTAATACTCAACAAAAGTTTTAAATTGAAATTACTATTAGTGCTATTGATAGAACATATCACCCATAACTCTTAGGTTTTATAACAGACATTTTACTTAGGTTTGAATATATAAAAGAATTATAAATAATATAATATAATATAATATATATACAAGGTTGGTCCAGGGTTGGACCGACCCAAAACTCTTAGGACCGAGGACCAACCCGCATAGTGTCGGTCTTGGAATTTCAGGACCGAGGACCAACCCAGTCCCTTTGGGAACCGAACCAGGACCAACAGGGTTGGGCCGGTCCAGGGTCGGTCTAGGGTCGACCCTAGACCGCTGCTCACCCCTAGTTGTCTAGCGGACCTTGACATGAATAATTTTTTAATAATATTTTTTTTGAATTTTTTTCATTAATATTGATATTTTTCTTTTCTTTTTCCTTTCTTATTCTCTTCCCCCCTTCTTCCTCAGGCCAGTGAGAATGGGGAGAATAAAACTAAGCCTTCACGGTTTTGTTCTTCTCAAGGTAACTCATACTACCCCAAGAAAACGCGTGTATACAGTTAAAGATCTCATTGCCTTATAAGGCAGCCCAGAACTCCCTTCCTAGGCAATGTGGGACAAAAGACATGCCCCCTCATTGCGCACGTCCAGGGAATGAGGCGTGGACGCACCGCCATCCCTCCTCCCTACACACCGCCACTTGGGCTGTCACACTCTCCACCTCACCTCGGACGCACCGCCATCCCTCCTCCCGGTGCACCGTTGTTTGGGCTGTCACACTCTCCACCACTTAGGAGCACAGCGTCCTTGTTATGGCCCCACATGCGGTCGGGAGTCGACTTTGATATCACTTGTAACACCCTAGGTCTCCACTATACACATATTATCCGCTTTGGACACTAAGGGCCTATTTGTTTGTGTTCTTTTTTTGTTCCCCGGAACACAATTTCTATTATTTTGTTCTAGGGAATAAAAAAAGAACATAAACGCGTTTGTTTACACTTTTGCTCCCATGAACAAATTTGGAACAAAAACAATTGGGAACACTTCCGAGAAACAATTTTTATCTCTCCTATTTTTTCATTCTCTTTCTTTTCTTCTTCTTTTTTCTTTGGCCGGTCACTGGCCTCAGCCATGGCCAGCGGCCGGCCGTCGAGGGCCGGCGACCTCGCCGAAGCGTCACCGGCCCTCGCCTTCGCTGGGCAAGCTTGAGCTCGCCTAGATTCGGCGAGGCCAAGCTCACCCAGCCACTAGCGAGTGTCGCCGTGGCTGGGTGAGGCCGCCGGCCCTCATCGACCGGTTGCCGGCCATGGCTGAGGCCAGCGACTGGCCAAAAGGAAGCAAAAATAAAAAATATTAAAAAATTAAAAAATTAAAAGAAACAAAAAAAAATTATACAAGTTTACCAAACGTGTTTCTGTTCTTTTTCAATTCCGGAATAAAATTTTGTGCAGTTACCGAACGCGTTCTTTTGTTCAAAAATTGTTCCCCGAAATAGAAATAGTTTTTTATATTTCTGTTTCTTAAAACAATTTTTTAACAGAAACGTTACCAAACATATCCTAAGTCCTCACGGTTTTGTTCTTCTCAAGGTAGCCCATATTACCCCAAGAAAACGCGTGTATATAGTTAGAGGTCATATTGCCTTATAAGGCAATCCAGAACTCCCTTCCTAGGCAATATGGGACAAGAGACATGCCCCCTTCTTGCGCACATCCAGGGACCGAGGCACGGACGCACTGCCATCCCTCCTCCCCGCACACTACCGCCAACCATGGAGGATCACTCTCGCCCACCCCTCAGTTGCTATGGCTAGGCAAGGCCAAGCCTCACCAAAGCTAGCGAGGCCTTGCCTAGCGATGGCAAGGGTGGCCTCACCATCGTTGGGCGAGTCTCTCCTACCAAAGGAAGAAAGTAGAAGGAGGGGGAAAAAAGAGAAAGAAAAGAAAAATTAAAAAATTTGAAAAGAAATAATAAAATTATTTTAAAAATTCTTCACGTCAATGATGGCCAGCCAAAATTAGTCGAATGGACTGAATTGGTAAAAAAAAAAAAATTTGGGACTGAATTGATCTAATTACGATAAGTTTTAGACTCTTTTTGTTAATTTTCATGAAATGCTCAAGTGGTTGAACAAATTAAGCACCCCAACAAGATGCAAGCCGATAGCCGATGCAGCACAAGTCTTTGCAATGCAACTAGTATTTCCAAGGATCTGCCAAGAACAACCTTAGGCAGTGAGAAACTGAGGAACTCAATTATGCAAGAAAATCAGGCTTCAGTGTGTTAACTTGCAAAATGAGTAAACTAGCTACTGTCTGAATTCTTAGTCAATGGTGCCACCTATCAGTCTATTCCCCAAAAGTAAGCCTCCTTAATCGAACTAGAACGGTGTGCACGTACACAATCGAACAGACAAATAAGAAATGCAACCTCCACCGTTTAATGAGACTTATCATTGGGTAACAGAGACAACGAAGATTAGAGTTGAGCAAGCAAATGCAAAAATTTCACACAGGGAACAGAAATAGAAAAAAGTGTTTTACTTCCTAAACAATTTTTGAACAAAAACACGCGTTTGGTAAACTTGTTCCCGAGAATAAAAATGAACAAAACACGTTTGGTAAATTTGTATTCTTTTTTTATTTCTTTGAATTTTTTAATATTTTTATTTTCTTTTTCTTTTTTTCTTTCTTTTTTTTTTCTTTTTTTCTTTCTTTTGGCCGGTCGCCGGCCTCGGCCATGGCCGGCGACCGGCCGACGACCGCCGGCGGCCTCGCCCCCACGGCGAGGCTCGCCGGCCCCGGCGAGGCCGAGCCTCGCCGTGGTTGGGCGAGGCTCGCCTCGCTTGGCTGGCGAGCTCGGGCTCGCCAGATCCGGCGAGCCCGAGCTCGCCCACCACCGGCGAGGCTCGGCCTCGCCGGGCCACCGCCCGCGACGCCGGCCTGGAGGTGGCCCGGCGAGGCCGAGCCTCGCCGGTGGCGGCGAGCTCGGGCTCGCCGGATCTGGGCGAGCCCGACCTCGCCCACCAAGGCGAGGCCGAAGTCGCTGGGGCCGGCGACACCCCGGCGAGGTCGCCGGCCCTCGACGGCGTCGCCGGCCCTCTTTGGCCGGTCGCCGGCCATGGCCGAGGCCGGTGACCGGCCAAAGAAAAAAGAGAAGGAAAAGAAAAAAAAAAGAGAAGAAAAAGAGAGGAGAGAGAAAATGTGTTTCTTTTTTTTGTTCCAGAAACAAGAAACAAGTTTTTCTTGTTTCTTGTTTCTGTTCCAAAAGTGGCCTATTTTAAAATATTACCTGAGGAGACATTAAAACGACTTGAAGAAAAAACACAAAATTTGTTTAAAAACAAAAAAAAGAACATTGCCAAACAGGCCCTTCCCATTCACAAGCAGCGGCTAATCCCCTTCATTGTCCCCCATGGAATTCCTTTCCAAGTCTTAAATAATTGACATAGTTGTATTTCAGCTTTTGGAGTGAACTGGTTTCACATGATGTTCTGTTTCAGCATCATTGCTGTATTTGTTGACACCGAAAAAGTATATCGTGCTAACATTAGTGTCTTATTCTAATTCACAGTTATATTTCATGATTGCGCATAATTTATAACATCAACATTAGCAAATTACTAAAACATAACTTGTTAGCATAAATATTTAACTGTACGAACAATTACTTTAAAATGTCTCTAGGATATGATTGTGCATATTTCATCAATATATAATGTTAGAGGATCAATGAAAAAGTTAGGTAACACAAGACCCTTTATATGATAAATGAATGACATTAGAGGATCAATAAAATAAACTTTTCGTCACTAAAGAATCATAGCTCGTGTCTTACAGATAAATGAAAATTGCAATTCAGAAAACATTTTGTATTAAAAAATAAATATAATAACCCATTAGACATGGAATTGCTCAACCTGGGCAGCCTTTTGGCCTTCAGAAGGACAGTCTCCACGACAGACCTCCAGATGATCAGACAAGAAGGAGCTGTCGATGTTCTCATGTTGGTAGGACTTGCAGACGAAGTAGATCACTGTTTGCACGACCAAGAACAGCACCAGCATCGACAGCAACATCATGCAGATCAGCCCAACCCCAATCTTGACTCCAATAGGAACCACGTCCAAGACCCCAAGGGATCCAAACAGTGCCTGAACCAGCACGGAGCACACGATGACACCAAACTCGTAGGCTCATCTTGCCATTTGTCAGTCCCTTGCTCTTCGCCATCGCCTTCCTTCCATATGCATCTTCAAGAACCGAGATCACACTCCCCGATTGGCAAATCATGGTGATATAAACAAACCCAACAACGTACAAGATCAAGAGAATGACCGCCAGGGCAATCCCAAGTGCAGGGCCAACTGAAAATTGCCTCACGACGATGAGCCCTGCGATCATGACAATGAACACAACGAAGAGTGCGAAGCTCCAGAGGAAAGGGACCATGAGCCTCTTCCACTGGGCACGACACTCATCATCTTGGTGATAGTAATCTGCTTGGTGGCGTAGATGCAAGCCACCATGTAGACGACAGCTGAAGTCGAAAGCAGAGAGAAGATGAAGACGGAGATGAAGGAGACAAGCTCGATGAGCCAGAAATTCTTGAGCATGCGGCACAGGTCCTGTACCTCAGGCTGTGCTTCCTGGCGTTGTCCCAGTCGATCTCGTACTTGACGAACTTGAAGTAGAGGAGCTGTGAAACCTCGTAGAGTGCGGAAAGACGATGCAGAGATGGAGGATGAGCGTGAGCGTGATCTGAGCGAAGATCTTCCTCCCTTTGAGGATGATCTTGGAGCTCTCTCTGTAGACGCTGAGGAACCCAAGGAACTGCAGCTCGTGCTGGTCTCTGTCCATCGTTCCTTTCGCACAGAGAAATCAAGAACAAGCGAAACGATCGATGGGTAGAGAGAGACTGCGATATTTCTTGAAGCAGAACAAGCGAAGAGATTTAGAGACTCTGATACTTATAAAGGGTCATGAGAAGAACGACCACAGAGTGAATTGATAAATGAAGATAGGGATGTCGTCGAGAGTGGGGGAAGGAAGAGGGAAGACTTTAAAATTTGAACGAGTCAAAGCTTGTTATTCAGATTTCTACTTCTTCATGCCTTTTCATCCCCTGTACTGTAATTAAATTTGCTTATAGAAGATAAGAAAGCTTTTGGTCCCACTTTCTCTGCTCTCTGCCTGGAGTTTCTTACGTTTCCTGTTCCAGTGACATCGCAGCACGCAACACGTGGAATCTGCCATGGGAATTCAGCTGAGTCCATGTGATTTGGCGTCCGTAACGAAGTGATAATAGTGTTGGAAGTGAGTGAGCAGGCTCATGAGTCTCCATGAGAAGCTAACAAATATACCTATAAAGAATTATATCATGCCAAGACACGAGACATGGCATTTTGGTGTCACATCGAGCACTCTCATCTATAATCTGTTTTATCAACATGCTTTTGTTACGAGCCAGCGATTTGGAGTCCCTATTGAAGTGATCAAATAGCGTAGAAAGTGAGCTAGCATACTTGTGGGCCTCCATGAGAAGCTAACATATATACCTATAAAAAAATTTTATTGTGCTGAGACACAGCACAGTGTCACGCCGAGCATCCTCAGCTATAATCTGCTTTATTGACATGCTTTTGTCATGGGCTGGCAGTTCCTTGACTACAGAATAGCCCATGCAGTGCCTAGTGAGTGAACAAATACCACTCTTCCCTTCTATAATTGTTTCAAAGAACAATATGGAAAATAGCCTACATCAATTAGATCGTACCATGCTCAACTTAGCTCAGGTATCTAGTCCATTGAGTGAGACGGTAGATCACATAAGACTCAACAACTGGTTCCGGCCTGTCATGTGATGTTAATGATGATAAAAAGAGGCACCATTACTAATAATGAAGGATTTTATTTACTGCTGATAGAAATAAGCATGGTTAGAATTTGATTAAAATATATATAGCTCAAGTGAGGTTGAACCACGCAAGACCTTTACTAGCAATTTGTTTTTTTATGGTGACTTTGGCAAATCTTCAATTCTTATGCATATATTGTTTATTGTGTTCTATTTCAATTGTTATGAAAATCTATAAATAATTAGATGAAAGCACAATATTCAATGATCGTACATATCTTGATAATGCATGTTTCAACTTAGTTGTTGATATGTACGTAAATCTTATTTTGAAATGTCTATGTAAAAGTAAGGCTGAATCTTTTAAAAAAAAAAAGGCTTTCCTACATCTAGGAAAACGAAAAATACAAGAGAAAACTTTACTGTTTAAAATGTTATGTTACATATATTTAGCGAATAATTTATATCAATTATTTTGCATAATAGTCTAGGGAAGTTCTAATTTTGCAAATCTAGTTCTTATGCATATATCACATTCTATTTGTAATATATATATATATATATATATATATATATATATATATAATTATGGAATATAACTTTTTTCATCTAATTATACATAGATATCTCAAAATAAGATGAAAAATTATGCATTCAGTAATTGCACATATTTTGATAATAAATGTACATATGGATTGTATATTCAAATGCCTAAATAAAAAGAAGGCTAAAAGTTGTATTTCACGGTTGCGCATACTTTATAACATGAACATTAGCAAATTACTTACTTATTAACATAAATATTTAACTGTAGAAAAAAATTACTTTAGAAGGTCTCTATGAGATAATTGTACATATTTCATCAATATATGATGTTATAGGATCATCAAAAAAGTTATGTAAGGCAAGGCCCTTTATGCAATAAATAGGCGACATTAGAGGATCAATAAAAAAAAAAATTTTCGTCACTAAAATTATATCTCGTCCCTTACAGGCAAATGAAAATTACAATTCAAAAAAAAAAAAAAAAAATTGGAATTTTAAAAAAAAAAAAAAAAAACCAGAAATGGAAGAAACCATCAGACATGAAGTTGCTCGAGCTGGACAACCCTTTGGCTTTCAGAGGAACGGCCTCCAAGACGGCCCTCGAGGGATCAGACAGGCAGGAGCTGTCGACGTTCTCATGGTGGTGGGACCTGCAGACGAAGTAGATCACTGTCTGCACGACCAAATCGAAGAGCACCAGCATCGACAGCAACAGCAAGCAGATCAGCCCAACCCCGATCTTGACTCCAATAGGAACCAAGCCCAAGACAACAAGGGATTTAAAGAGTGCCCGAACCAGCACGGACCACACCAGGACACCAAGAAAACACCAAAGCCATAGGCCCATCTTGCCCTTTATCAGTCCCCTGCTCTTCACCATCGCCTTCCTTCCATACGCTTCTTCTAGAACCGAGATCACACTCGCCAATTGCCAGATCATGGTGATATATGCAAACTCAATCACGTACAAGATCAAGAGAATGACTGCCACAGCAATCCCAAGTGCTGGGCCAACTGAAAATCTAGGAAACACCAACACTCAGTTTTTGTGTCGTGTCGAACACTCCAACATGTGTCCGGTACTTTTCCACACTCGGTCAACACATGTCGAATTTTCTAACACCTGATCAACTTTTCAAATTTTATCCGAAATTCTAACACGCGATTCCAACACGTGATTCCAACATGCGATATCAATTTTAAAAATTTCAATAAATGAGGAATTAGAATATTTATATATGAAAAATAAAAAAACAAATAAAAATAATAAATAGGAAAATAAGAAAAACTTAATTTTCTCTTCTCTTCTAACTCTCACTTCCCGTGATAACAATTTACCTCCCAAGTTTTCTTTTCTTTTCTCTTTCAACACATTTGACACACGAGTCTAGAATCTGAATTACTTGTTTTTTTCTTTAAGTTTCGTGGATTATTGGAATGGAGTTGAATTTATCAAATTGAAACAATTAATGATATTAATAAATGATATATTAATGTTTTTAGTGTAAATTCATTCTAGGCTTTTTTTAACTATTTATTTATTTGTGAATTTAAATCAAATTAATTTGATTGAAATAATCAAAAAATGATAATTTACTATGTATATATAAAAATATATTTAATACACAACGTATCTCAACATGTCGGAATTCTCTTTTTCTGAAAAATGATGTGTCAGTCATGTCGTGTGTCGTCTATCGGTATCGGTGCTACTTAGTTGAAAATTCCCTCAACATGACGAGCCATACGATCAAAAGCCCTACAGCCACAACATTATCCTCAAAGAAGAGCGCAAAGCACCACAAAAAAGTTACCAAGAGCCTATTCCACACTCTGGGCACGACGTTCATGATCTTCTTGAAAGCAATCTGCTTGGCCGCGTAATGCAGGCCATTGTGTAGACAACAGCCGAGGTTAAAAGCAGAGAGAAGATGAATACGATGATGAAGTAGCCGAGCCTGACGAGCCAGAAAGCGAGCCACTCCTTGAGCATGCGGGACAAGTTCCTGGACTTCGGGTCGTCCTCCCAGTTGTCGTTCAGAGTGACCTCGTGGTCAAGGATCTTGTAGGACAGGAGCTGCGAGACCAGTGAGTGGGCAAGGAAGACGATGCAGAGAGGGAGGATGAGCGCAAGCGTGGTCTGGGCCAAGATCTTCCTCCATTTAAGGATGATCTTTGTAGGTCTCTCTGTAGACGCCGGGGGAACCCAAGGAATGGCAGCTCCTTCTGGTCTCTGTCCATCGTTTCTTTCGCACAGCAAAATCAAGAACGAGCGAAACGATGGATGTGTAAAGCGATTGGGATAATTCTTGAAGCAGAACTAGCGAAGAGATTCAGAGACTCGGATGCTTATGAAGGGTTTTGAGAAGAACAGCCACCGAGTGAATGGATAAATGAAGATAGTGATGCCGTCAAGAGTGGGGGTAGGAAGTGGGAAGACTGAAATTAAAGAAGAAAGCTTTTGGTCCCACTTTCTCTCCTCTCGGCCCGAAGTTTCTCAGGTTTCCTTAATTTGGCTGGCCATGGAATTTAGCCAAGTCGATGCAATTTGGACTCCCTGTCAAAGTGATGAAATAGCGTGGAAAGTGATGAGCAAAAGTGATGAGTGTGCTCGTGGGATTTGGCCAAGAAATCTCCATCAGAAGCTAAACATATAAACCTACCAAGTATGGGTTTGCAAAGAATTTTATAATGCCGAGACATGAGGCTTTGTTGTCGTGCCGAGCATCCTCAACTATAATCCGCTTTATCAACACACTTTGCTCTTCATTTCTATACGTATGCCGATCCCAACATTCCATTCTATATAAGTTGCATTTTCCCGATCTATGTTTTAGCGTCCGTCATAAGTTGGATTGAGCTTATGTACATCGTTCATGACCTAGTAAAGATTTAAGTAACTCATGTTAAGGGCATCATTAAGTATAAATATTAAACTTAAAACTCAAGCATGTTTATGTATTTGATCTATTGAGCTCAAACATTAAATACCTAGGAATCTACTAAAGGTAAAACACACGTGTGCCATTTTTATGTGTACCATATTCTAAGTGAATCATATAAATGCATTAAAAGGAGTGAATTTACTCATAAATACAACAAGATATGCACTATGCTATTCGAGCTCATTCGTTGATTGCATTATGTTTTGTTTTGAATTTAGATAGGTTTCACTTATATAGAGATCATAATATTCAAATGAGCTCATGCTAATTATATGGTACTCTTCAAAGCACTTGATCCATGCTTATTGTTGCAATATGTGACGTCCTTTGATTATTCGGTTTATATGTTTTTTATATATACGAGGTCTCCCTTTACCTATAAGATTTAAGTTATTTTGTTGGAATTTTTAACACTCATAAAAATATTTTGAATTGGAGGGATTGTACGATGATTCGCTTGCCTGGGATCAGGATAATTTTAGGTACTTTCAAATTAAGTGAAGTTGGGTCACATGAGCCAAGCCGAGAGCATGTAATAATTTTCTGAAATTAGAGACGAGGTACGTATCATATTTAGTGGGAATCACTTGAGCACTTGAAGAATCACTGACACCATGTTACCAAGGGAAAGTAAAAGGTAAATTAGCTATTTGAAGTTAATCTAACAATCTTAGTAACCTAGCAGGATAATGACATAAACAGTCCTTAAACGTATACTCAATATGCAATTTGATCTCTAAACTTTTAATTGTTCAATGTAATGTTGAACTTTTAATATACATTCAATACAATCCCTTAAATGTATGAAGATATTTAATGTAGTCCTTCTATTAATTCAAGACCCGCGACTACATTGAGCATTTTCATACAGTTCAGGGACTATATTGAAAATGTACCAAAAGTTCAGGTACTATATTGAATGAATTAACAGTTCAAGAACTACATGCGCATTGGGCTAAAATTTAGGGACTATATTGAATAAATTAAAAATTCGAGGACCAGTACATTGGGCAAAAGCTCAGGGACTAAGGATCAAATTGCACGATGAGCCAACGTTTAGACATTTTCTTTAACCTCACTCCCTTGCTTCTGGCACAGAGAGCAGGATGAAACTTACAAATCAGAATACATTTAATATTAAAAAAAAAAAAAATGAAAGAACCCATCAGACTTGAAGTTGCTCAAGCTGGACAGCCCTTTGGCCTTCAGAGGGACAGTCTCCTCCAAGACAGCCCTCGAGATGATCAGACAAGCAGGAGCCGTCGATGTTCTCGTGGTGGTAGGACTTGCAGACGAAGTAGATCACTGTCTGCACGACCAAATTGAACAGCACCAGCATCGTCAGCAACAGCAAGCAGATCAGCCCAACCCCAATCCTGATTCCAATAGGAACCAAGTCCAAGACCACAAGGAATTCAAACAGTGCCTGAACCAGCACGGAGCACACCAAGACACCAAGAAAACACCAAACCCACAGGGCCGTCTTGCCCTTTATTAGTCCCTTGCTCTTCGCCATCGCCTTCCTTCCATACGCATCTTCAAGAACTGAGATCACGCTCGCCAATTGCCAAATCATGGTGATATAAACAAACCCAACGATGTACAAGATCAAGAGAATGACCGCCACGGCAATCCCAAGTGCAGGGCCAACCGAAAATTGCCTCACCACGACAAGCCATACGATCAGAAGCACTACAGCCACAACGTTGTACACAAAGAAGAGTGCGAAGCACCAGAAAAAAGTGACCACGAGCCTCTTCCACACTCTGGGCAGGATGCTCATGATCTTCTTGAAAGTAATTTGCTTCGCGGCGTGAACGCAGGCCACCGTGTAGACAACAGCTGCGGTCGAAAGCAGATAGAAGATGAAGACGAAGATGAGGTAGCCGACCTGGACGAGCCAGAAAGCAACCGACTCCTTCTTGAGCGTGCGGGACGGGTCCCTGTACTCCGGGTCATCCTTCCAGGTGTCGTATCGGGTGATCTCGTGGTCGAGGAGCTGCGAGACCAAGGGTTCAGCGAGGAAGATGACGCAGAAAGGGAGGATGAGAGCGAGCGTGATCTGGGCGAATATCTTCCTCCATTTGAGGATGATCTTGGAGGTTTCCCTGTAGATGCCGAGGAACCCTAGGAATTGCAGCTCGTTCTGGTCTCTGTCCATCGTCTCTTTCGCACAGAGAAATCAAGAACGAGCGAAACGACCGATGTTTAGAGCGACTGAGATATTTCTTGAAGCAGAACTAGTGAAGAGAGTCAGAGACTCGGGTACTTATAAAGGGTCTTGAGAAGAACAGCCACTGAGTGAATTGATAAAGGATGATAGTGACGCCGTCAACAGTAGTGGGGGTAGGAAGAAGTAAGTAAGACTTTGAAATTTGACGGGGTCAAACCTTTTTCTTCAGATTCGTACTTCTTCATGCGATTTGTTGCCGCCATTATTGAATTTGCTTAAAGAAGAGGATAAAGATTTTGGCTCCCTTTCTTTGGCATGATTGTTGGCCGAAACGCGTGGATGGGTTTTGGCCTTTTCCTCGATTCAGCCGAGCCGACGCGATTTGGTCTCCGCACCGCGTCAAAAGGGTGCAATAACGTGGGAAGTGGGGGCGCTTGTTTGACCTGGCTAGGAAATTTCCTTGAGAAGTTCACTTACATACATACGAAGCAGAGGCTTGTTTAAAATAATTGCATCAATGACATTTCGTGTTGGGGTGTGTGATTTATACTCCCATCGACACGAAGGCGCAAGAGGTCCCACTCCTCGGTGAGCGGGCAGTGGTCTAGGAGGCCCGCCCTGACGAGGTTGTAGAGGTAAGTTTTTCATAGTTTTAGCCCGTACTTTATTAGTAATTTAGGCTTTCTCTCGTGAATAATTATTGAATATATATAATCTATTTCTCTTATAATTAAGAGTCGTAAAAAAAATACGGGAGGTGTTAATTATAATGCAATCATCTACTTGATGTAGTCATAATTTAAAGATGAATTAGGATGAACTTTGTATCTGGATTTCTCTTTCTCACTTAAACTCCATATTACATTGTGTTTGTGTGTTTAATCCCAACAATTCTAACATGTGCCGAGTGTCATCGTTTATGATTCATTGTTTCGTGTTTGGGTGTAGTTCATATTCTCTATCGATAGGGAGGCAGAAGTACCACTCCCCGATGAGCGGGTGGGGGTGCGGCAGGCCCACCCCAATGGGGTCATAGGGGTAGGGTTTTTATAGTTTGGGCCGTATGAACTAGGGTCAACCATGGGATCAATTTCTTGTGTTTGTTGAGATGCGACATGAAAGCTTCTTGATGGATTCGCCAAATCAGTGCTAGTTTCCTCAGCGATTCAAGCTGAAACCCTAGCTTTTGTTGAAGCTCTAAAATTTTCTCTCTCCAAAAGATATAAACTCGTTAAGACAGAGTCAGACAGTTAGGCTTTAGTTCAGACAATTAAAAGTGCAGATCAAAGGAAAGTGAGAGTGCTTATCATGAAGGCTTTTGAGCTTCTGGGCCAATCTCCTAATTTAATTTTGGCCCACTGCAATAGAAAGGCAAATACTATAGCCCATAATTAATATATATATACATACATATATGTATATATAACAATTGTGGTCAATAGAGTGCGTCCACACACCAAAAAAATATTTTAATATTGTCGTTCTAGCGATTTTAATATTTCTAATTTTTTTGTTTAACTATTATTACTATTCCAAAATATACTTTTATAGCAGTAACAATTTCAAAGTATAATCTACATCACACATCAAGATATATTTTCTTGAAACTTTTATAATTTTTAAGCAATAGTACATACTCTTTCAATTTATATTAGTTTTGCTCAAGAAGATATTTAAATATGAGACCACCAATATTATGCTATTGTGACGTGAATATCTAAATAAGCTATCAAATATAGTAATGCAAGTGAAAATTCAATCGGTAGTCATCTTAAAACCACCAAATTAGATTTTATAAAATATAAAAAATAACTAGCTTTAAGTATTAATAGATATAAAATATATCAACAACCAACTGTTGGCAACAAAATTTGAACAAGAAAAGTTAGGTTATTTGAATATTTTTAATATGCAAATAAATCAACGGAATTCTATCTATGCATTTTTAGTTAAAGAAGTATTGCGAATTCCTTTAAAAGTACAAATTAAATATTATATTATCTCCTCAAGATACCAAAGAATTCTCTTTGCGATGCATTGTCACGATGATAATGTCCATCAACTCTTGTTTAAAAAAAAAAAAAAAGAAGATAGACAACAAATAGTTACGAAATAGATTAAGGAAAATTTCCATAAAAAGAAAGAAAACTGAAATATATGGAATTGGAAGATGATTCTGAAGAAATCACTTCTAAATCTCTATAAACTGAGAGGAACAAATGGAAATCATTCTAATTCTACTCAAATAGCTTGGTCACCTTTTCCACACCAAGTCGATCACCTAAAGGTGAAGAATCTGACAAATGGAGGAAATTTATCATAATACTTATTAATATTCTTTTTACATGCTCGAAATATTACATGTACTCATATTTGATTCAATAAATTAATTTCAGCTTTAGGTCTCATGTTTTCTTTTAATTGGAGGATATAACTACATGATATGCTTTGGATTCATTTTAAGGAAAATTTCTCATGTAAACTCTAGTGGAGAATTCGACTGATGTGAATATTTATTTTGTTACAATTTTATGCATATTATTACTCTTACTAAAATTCATGTTAACCCAGCATCTAGAATCAAATAATATGACACGTATAGTTTCAGAATCGTACAACACATATGCATCTTGCTAAGCTTGAATTAAAATACCTAATTTATACCAAGATTCAACTCCACAAATAATCTGATGTTGATACCATATCTGAAAATTATTTTTTCCTCCATGAGTGGAATTAGATAGAAAAGAACAGCACCAGTGAATTCCAGATGCAACAGATATCAAGGGAGGAAAAGCATGTATTTTAGCAATAAGCACAGGCAGGTACTGACACGCGTGTCTTAAAAGATGCAACCCATCGACCTCTTGAACTCAACTCGCCTCTTTTTCTTCACAACAGGTATGAATCAAAAGGTGCTAATTACCCCCCTCAAAATCAGAGAATAAAAAAGAATTAATGCACCCTGACATTTCCACTTAGGTGAGCCACTCGGAGTTAAGTTTGCCCTCTTATCTTATCCTCAAAATTATCTAAGTAGACTTTTTCATCCTTTAAAAAAAAAAAAAAAAAAAAAAGAATCCCTAATACAAACCATTTTCAATTCATGTGGCACCTTTCATTTATCAACATGTTCTGCTACTGATTAAAATTGCATCATGCACATTGAGAAGCTACCGGTTCAGGTCAAGCCCCAGGCTGGGTGGCCCTCTTGCCACCATTAGTCAACTCTCTCTCTCTCTCTCTCTCTCTCTCTCATGGCGCAACTTAGGCTCCATGCTTTTTCCTTGTCTGCCTCAGGATTGCAAAAGGGCTTTTTCCTTGTCTGCCTCAGGATTGCAAAAGGGCTTTTTCCTTGTCTGCTTGTATCATTAATTTTGAGTATATTTGGTCCACTTTTTTACTCTTTATTTCTTTTACTTTTCTTGTATCATTTGAAATTAAATTTTTGTCTTTAATGTTGGATGATTAAAACTTTCATTCAAAACGTGCAAACGTTGATGGACAAGGCTCATTTAGATTTTATCAAATTTTTGAGTTTACACTCTTTATTGATTTCAAAAATTTAAAGGTAAAGTACAAGCAACTTCTCTGTAAGTGGCGGCGCTTAGTTTTCTTAAGTTGCTTTAATTTCCATATGATGATAATGATGATCAGAACTCGCACCATTACAAATAATGAAGGATTTTATTTACTACAAATAGAAATAACCATGTGTAGAATCTGACCAAAATATATACAGCTCGCGTGAGGTTGAACCACGCACGAGCTTTACTTAGCAATTTGTTTTTTTATAGTGACTTTAGCAAATCTTTAATTCTTATGCATATTTTTTTTATTGTGTTCTATTTCAATTCTTATGAAAATATATAAATAATTATATGAAAGCAAAATATTCCATGATCATACATATCTTGATAATGCCTGCTTCAAATTAGTTGTTTATATGTACATAGATCTTATTTTGAAATGTCTATGTAAAAGTAAGGCTGAAATTTTTTCAACAAAAAACAGGCTTTCCTACATCTAGGAAAACGAAAAATTAAAGATAAATTTTTACTAGTTAAAATGTTTGTTACATATATTTAGCAAATAATTTATATATGGATTATTGATTCTGAAAATCCAGTTCTTATGCAGATACCACATTCTACTTGTAATATATATAATTATGGAATATAAATTTTTTCATCTAATTATACATACATATCTCCAAATAAGATGAAAAATTATGCATTCCATAATTGCACGTATTTTGATAATAAATGTACATATGGATTGTATTTTCAAATGCCTATATAAAAAGAAAGCTAAAAGTTATATTTCATGGTTGCGCGTATTTTATTACACGAACATTAGGAAATTACTAACTTATTGACATAAGTATTTAACTGCTGAAAACAACTACTTTAAAAGGTTCCTATGATCACTATATAATGTTAGAGTGTCATTGAAAAGTTATATAACATGAGAACTTTTTTATGATAAATAGATGAATCAATAAAAAAACATTACATTGTGGCATCCTTCCACTCATTATGATTGTTCATCTTGAGTGCAAGTTTTTGGTGCCGTGATCTTTTGTACATTTGGCATTTCCTCAATATATTTATTACATTTTACCAAAAAAAAATAATAAAAATTCCATCACATCAAACTTGAATTACAGCTCGTCTATTACAAGTGAATGAAAATTACAAATCAGAATACATTTAATATTAAAAAAAAAATGAAAGAACCCATCAGACTTGAAGTTGCTCAAGCTGGACAGCCTTTTGGCCTTCAGAGGCAGAGTCTCCTCCAAGACAACCCTCGAGATGATCAGACAAGCAGGAGCCGTCGATGTTCTCGTGGTGGTGGGACTTGCAGACGAAGTAGATCATTGTCTGCACGACCAAATCGAACAGCCCCAGCATCAACATTAACAACAAGCAGATCAGCCCAACCCCAATCCTGATTCCAATAGGAACCCTGATTTCAATAGGAACCAAGTCCAAGACCACAAGGAATTCAAACAGTGCCTGAACCAACACGGAGCACACCAAGACACCAAGAAAACACCAAACCGACAGGCCCATCTTGCCCTTTATTAGTCCCTTGCTCTTCGCCATCGCCTTCCTTCCATACGCATCTTCAAGAACTGAGATCACGCTCGCCAATTGCCAAATCATGGTGATATAAACAAACCCAACGACGTACAATATCAAGAAAATGACCGCCAAGGCAATCATAAGTGCAGGGACACCTGAAAATTTACTCACGATGACCAGCCATACGATCAGAAACCCTACAGCCACAACGTTGTACACAAAGAAGAGTGCGAAGCACCAGAGAAAAGTGACCATGAGCCTCTTCCACACTCTGGGCAGGATGCTCATGATCTTCTTGAAAGTAATCTGCTCGGCAGCGCGAACGCAGGCTACCGTATAGACAACAGCTGCGGTTGAAAGGAGAGAGAAGATGAAGATGAAGATGAAGTAGCCGAGCTGGACGAGCCAGAAAGCAACCGGCTCCTTCTTGAAGGAGAGGAGCTGCGAGACCAAGGGGTCGGCGAGGAAGATGACGCAGAAAGGGAGGATGAGAGCGATCGTGATCTGGGCGAATATCTTCCTCCATTTGAGGATGATCTTGGAGGTCTCCCTGTAGATGCCGAGGAACCCTAGGAATTGCAGCTCGTTCTGGTCTCTATCCATCGTCTCTTTCGCACAGAGAAATCAAGAACGAGCGAAACGACCGATGTTTAGAGCGACTGGGATATTTCTTGAAGCAGAACTAGCGAAGAGATTCAGAGACTCGGGTACTTATAGAGGGTCTTGAGAAGAACAGCCACCGAGTCAATTGATAAAAGGAAGATAGGGATGCCGTCAACAGTAGTGGGGGTAGGAAGAGACGTAAGACTTTGAAATTTGAACGGGTCAAACCTTTTTCTTCAGATTCGTACGTCTTCATGCGATTTCTTGCCACCTTTATTGAAAGTGGGGGCAATAACGTGGAAAGTGGGGGAGCTTGTTTGACCTGGCTAGGAAATTTCCTCGAGAAGTTCACGTACATACATGCGGAGCAGAAGTCTGTTTAAAATAATTGGGTCGCCCAGTCGCAGTGGTGTTTCGTGTTGGAGTGTGCGGTTGAGTAGGCACAGGGGATCCCACTCCTCAGTGAGTGGGAGGTGGTCTAGGGGACCCGACCCCATAGGATTGTAAAGAGATGGCATTAATAGTTTTAGGTTCGTATTTTATTAGTAGTTTGAGTTTGGGCTTATGAATAATTACTAAGGCTCCATTCGTTTTGCGGAAAATAATTTCCGAGAAACATTTTCCGGATTTTCCGGTCTTCGTTTCATGGAAAACTAATTCCTTTGGGAAAATGAAGAGTCAGTTTCCTGCAAGTATGCCTTCCCACAGTGGGCGAACACCTTATTCAAGTCCTTCAGGGACAGCCTTTTAGAAGAAAAACCACTCTGCCCTTTAGTTCAAAGCCTTGAGACACTCAGAGATGTCATGATGATAACGTTTCTAACCCACCCGAGCTGCATTTCTTAGAGGATCCTACCAGGCTAAAGAAGAAAAATAGTTTAGAAAGCCATAGAGAGTTTTACACAAAACACTCACTTTACTCAGGAGACTCTGCCCAACACAATACATCCTCCTCGCCTTTTATAGGCAATGAGAGATCACACACAAACAAGGACCAAGCTCACGGGTCTTGAAACAAATAGAGGCATCGGAAATTTAGGAAATTTCCGGTGGAGAATTATTTGCACGGCTATGAACAATGACAGTGAACAGTGATTTCCCTAACCTACTGCTACAGTAAAAGTGAACAGTAACTTGCTACAGTGAAATTGTACGGACAATGATTTTGTTCAGTGGTCTCGTCCGTTATGAGCATTGTAGTCATAGTCTGAATCATCTGAGCTGTGTGCCGTTGCTAGAAGATGTTGTTCATACTTTTGTTCAAGAGTTTTGAGATCTTTTGGTGAGAGGATTTGGTTTAACTGATGTGATGTGGATGTGGATGCTTCCTTTTGTGCCCAGTCTGTATTGTTGACATTTGAAGTGTCGGCAGGAATGCATGGCTGAGGCCAATTGGATGGCTGTGCATAGTAAGATGTGTCCATGCCTGAGGATAAGAACAAAGGTCCTTGATCGTAGGGGTCCTAGGAAAGAGGACCTCCCCATTGTGCATAGGGGTCTTAGGAGGATTGTGCTGGGTCTTCTTCTGTCATTTCATGCTCTTGTGATAATGTAGCTTGTCTGAATTCTTCTAGTGCTTCCTTAGCTTCTAGTGCTAGGTCATAATAATCACATGCAGTGGGTACATTATAATTCCATACGTCTTCAGGAATAGTTTTGTTTTCTTGGCACAAAATTCTCTGGAGTTCTCGGTACTGATGTTCACAACATCCAACGGGTCCTGGATAAGATTTCTGAATTCGAGCTTCTCTGTTGTCTAAGTGAGGTTTGTAGGATGTGGTTCCTATAATCTGTGGGGCATTAATTATGTTACCATTATTTCTAAGAAAATGCCATGGGCGTCGGAAGAACAAGATGGTATGGACTTTAGGATTTGGTGTCATGGTTCTTAGTTCTTTTTCCAAGAGATATTTCCAATGAGTATGAGGATATAACCAATTGAGAAAGTCTAAGAGATTCCTATCACTTTCTCTTTCAATATTTCTGCCGAGTGAGAATATCCTAGTGAGGTTTGCAATGAATCTTTTGGTTGGAACTTTAATAGCTATTAAGTACTTATTGGTTAAGTACCATAATAACCATTTAAGTTAATTAGGAAAATCATCTTCCTTCCAGATTAGAGGATGTATGAACAGATAATCTGCATTTAATCCTAAAGGATAGAGAATTAAACCTCCGTTGAATCTGAACAGATTTGTGTGGCATTGCCACATGAGGTTTCCAAGGTTCTCAGTGAGATTGTCATTCTGGATTTGTTCAACAATCTCCTGGGATATTTCTAGCTTGGCAAATCTTTGATCTTCTCAATCTTGTATTTTACACTATAATTGAGTATATGGAAAGCAGGTCTTTTGATGTACATGTTGATTTCGGTTGGTGCTTTTGGTCTTGACAAGAAGTCAACTAGCACATTCTTCTTTCCAGGAATATGTTTGGTTTCAAAAGAATATTTTGAAAACCATTTAGCCCATCGAAGCAGTTGAGAATTTGGAATCTGCTTCTGCTTGAACTTGGTCATCTGAGAGAAAGATGCCATGTCTAGTTCAACCAAGAAGTGATGGCCGATGAGATGGAATTCGAACTTTTTTATTCCATTTTTAACAGCCAAGATTTCTTTAAAAGTGGAATGATAATACATTTCAGCTTGGAAGAACTTTCCACTTTTGTAGGCACTGAGATGTCTTTTACCATCAATTTCTTCAAGCAGAATGGCCGCCCAATATTCATCACTGTCATTAGTTTGGAGGATTCTCTTGCCTGTTAATGGTATCTTCAATGGTGGGAGATTCTGCATAATCTCCTTGAGTTCAGCAACTGCTTTAGTTTGAGATTTTCCCTAAGGTGGGGGATTCTTCTTTAGCATTGACTAGATTGGAATCAGCAGTTTTGCGATGTTTGGGACAAAATCCCTAAGATAATTGATTATCCCAAGAAATTGCTAAACTTGTTTGTGGTGAAGTTTTCTTCAGGAAACTTCAATAGTTCTTAAGTAATGTGTGCCCCTGGATAGTATGTACCTTTGTTAAGTTGCATGCCAAGAAATTCAATTTCTGTCTGGGCAATATTCATTTTTCTCTGAGAAAGCATAATACCATGCTTTTTTACAATTTCTACAAACTGCTCAAGAAGTTGACAATGCGACTACTCATCAAGACTGTAGAGCAAGATATCATCAATATATACTACTGCACTGGATAGGATTGGTTGGAAAATTTGACACATGGCATTTTGGAAAAATGATGGTGCTACCTTTAGGCCAAAAGGGAGAACTTTCCACTGGAAGTGTTGGTTTGAAATACAAAATCCTGTCTTAGATCTGTCTTCAGGACAGATGCCTAATTGCCAAAATCCGGCTTTGAGGTCGAATTTGTAATAGATGTGGGCCTTAGTTAGCCTAGTAAAAAGGGAATCTCTGGATGGTAAAGGGAACTTGTCATCTTGGAGAAAAAAGTTGAAAGGCTGATAATTAATTACCAGTCTCATTTTTCCTCTAGTTTGCTCGGCACGCTTATTGACATAAAAAGCTTTACAAGCCCATTGAGAATTGGAGGTTTTAATAAGGCTTTGTTGCAATAGTTCTGAGCATTCCCTTTGAGCCAAAATCAGATGTTCTGGCTTCATTCCCGTATGACTCGCCTTTGTTGAATCGATATCTTCATTCTTTTTGAAAGGGAGACGAACAAAGAATTTTGGATTTTCCCATAGAGGATGAGAACATTTTTGGGCAAATTTAGAATGGGATTCTGAACAAGATTCCAACAACTTTTGCATAATAGAATCTAACAGACTCATTTGAATGGAAAAAAGTCTTTGGATATTGACAAATTCAAAGAATTGGTCTTTATACTTAAGACCTTTTCCAGGAATGATACGAAGCTGTGAAATCTGAGTCATAATGTCCCAACTAATAATCAAATCTTTATTGGGGAGACTAGATCCAAAGATTTTTGTGGTTATGGAACACTGAGGGAAAAACTAGACAATTACTGGAGTAGTTCTGACATTTGTGTAGAAAATATCTCCTGAGGCAGAGTTGAAATATCTGACATAAGAAGTCCAATATTCCTCAGGAAGAACTTTAGTATCCAAAATTGAACAACTTGCTCCAGTATCTATGAGAGCAATGACAGTGATAGGTTTAGCAAACTTCGAAGTGAAGACTTTTACAGGGAAATGGGGACAATGAGTTTGGCTTGAAAATATATCATGGCTTTGTTCTGAAAAAGTGGGGGATATATGAAAAATGTCTTCAGAATCTAAATCCGAATCAGTTTCACTGGGAGTTTGGTAACAAGGGATGACACAAAGGGTCTTCGGATGATTCTTCATCAGCAGAGAATAAAGATTCGATATCATCATTTTCAAGAGAAATATCTGTTTCATTCTCTATATGATGTATCAGACGATTCTGGCCTTTTTTTGCTTGGGGACAATTTTTGGCAAAGTATCCTTTTTGGTTGCGAGATGAAGCATCGATTTGATTTCTTGTGGCTGTGCGATCTTTCCTTTTATGTAGGTATCGCCATTTCTTCTTTCTACGGAAGTTCTTGGGGCCATGTTTGGATTTCTTTATCCAGAACTTCTTGAAATGCTTCTTTTTTCGAGAAGCTTTTCCACAAGTTCCATCACAATCACGCTTGGAGCATTTGATCTTTAGCTTCTAACAAGAACGGCTGTTTCAAGTTCTCTGTCATCGTGATGTAAGTTCGAACCATCGGCGTTTTAAACACAACTCTTCAAGGCACGAGATGGACTTCTTGTTGGATTTCTCCCAACGGAATTTCCTGTATTCTTTTTTGTTTTCCAAGAAAATATCTCTCAACCAATTGAGATAATTCTTTGGGGATGGATGTCAGGTAGACATGCTTTAGATTTGGATCAGCTCCAATTTGGTAAAAACGTTTAAGCATTTCTCGATAATGCTTATCAAGGTATTTCTTGTGGATAGAACAGCATTTTCTTTCAAAGAATTCTCTCATTTTTATCTTAATAAGATCAGTAGGTTTTCCCACAAAAAAGTAGTATAAGAGAGTGATGGCATGACTAAAATTTGGTGAGCAAAGAAAATGGATTTGGTCTTGTTCACCTACTGATTTCCACCAAAGTTTGAGGCTACTTGTGAATCTTGTGACAAAGTTGAAAAGAACATCATTTGAATCATGGTTGGTGATGGCTTGGGTATTTAGCCAAGTATGGAATTCCTCAAGTCTTTATGGCCATTTGTGATAAGGAATATCATCAAGTGTGAAAAATTGCTTTGATGTTGTGGACACATTTTGTCCAGGATTGCTGGTTTGAACAAGTTCTGGTTCAGAATAGTTTGATTCCATGTCCTGATCTGGAGGATCAGCCATAAATATGGATGACGTTATTGGTGCAATAGGAGAGGAATCAATGGCAGGGATTGAGAATGATGAGGAAGATGAGAGTGATACGGAATTTGATTCAGTATCAAAGATATTTGGGAAAGTTTGTTATGCTGGGAACAAAATCTGGTTATATGGGATGACAGGAGCAATCTGTTGAATAACAGGATCAGGTTGTTGTTCTTGATTGCTTAAATCCTTTAAAAATGATTCCAATGGATTGGACAACATCATCTGTTCTAGCCATTCTTTGATAACAATCGAAGATTCTGGAGGAATTTTCTCTTTTCCTCTTTCTTTCCTTGCTCGGTCTAATTCTTTTAGACGATTTCGCATTTCTACCACATTTGTCTCCTTTCTATAAGGATCTTGTGCGATGTCAGCAAAGATAGACATCTGTGGTGGTGGAGGCAGATACTCTATCCGTGCTGGAATTGGAAATGGATTGAAAGGATTGAACCTTCCTTCTTCAAGAATCTAAATCTGCCTTTTGAGTTTTTCTATTTCTGGCTTAGGGCTCTCAAGATGATGATACCCTAAATGTTGTCCTGATTCCAAAGCATGAAGCCTCTTTTGGAACTCGGAAAGCATCTTCTTGGTGGTTTCATCATACTTTCGAAGATCTTGTTGCACATTCCCTATTTTGGAATCAATTGCTTTGAACGCATTATTTTGTGCTAAAAGAGTCTCCGATTGCCAATTTAGGACAGTTTCAGCAGCAGGAGTCTTCTTCTATCTTCCATGTTCATCTACATCAATGGAGGCAGTTATTTTAGGAGTATGTCTGTATCTGCCTTGTGGATCAATGAATTCCTCTGGGGCAAGAAACGAGAGTTTGGAGCTTTCTCGAACAAGAGGAGGAAAATATGTGTCATAAAACATAGCAATGGAAGAAGTGGATGGTATTTCTGCTAGAACCTCAAGTGGGTAGGAGTGTTTCTTGGCTCACTTTAAGATTGGCTTATAAAATGGTGAAAGAGCCGGTTTTTTCGGAGGAGGAGATGGAGGTGACGATGATGGAGTTGGTAAGACTGGGGATGGAGTAATGAACTCTGGTGGTGGAGGCGAAGCATAGGAAACCATAAATTGGAATTTATCACACTCACCAAGAGTATCAACGGAGGGATCTCCGTTTAAGTACCTTTGGTACATGAGGTCTTTTGGCTTTTTCTTCCTTCTTCGAGGTATGTCATTTGGATTTACCTCGTCAGGAGAGTTCGTGCAATAAGAGCATTGACAAAAAGGATCCCAAAAATAGTGACCATACTGGTCTTTGTAGTAATGGACAGGATGTCCATCACCGTTGAAATGTCGAACAAGCTTCTTTGGGTCTAGCTCGGAAATTGATTCTGGAATACATGGTTCGATCATAAAAAGAGTCTGGAAGATAGATGGACTTTCTTCCTTTTCCTTGCCAAATTTGATGGAAACAGTTCCATCTTTCTTTCTGACGAATTTTGAGTCTGATGACTGGAAAGGCTTGTTGTTCTGATGCAACTTTTCATAGTTGGTAATCCAGGTTTCTGAAAGGAGCTTGGCCAACTTCTCCTTTGGGATCTGTCTAGGAACATAGATGCCGGACGCCTGATCATTTTGCATGGAGATGAATAAAGCATCTTCATTTCCATTGTGGAAATTTAGATCAAAGGCATGGTTCTGCACACGATAAACCATCTGTATTGTAGTGTTGCAGCAACAGAGTCAGTAGTTTGGGGAGCTCCAATGAGCTGGATCTGGACTTTCAAAAAGGAAAGTAACCAAGGGTTTGAAAGAGCGATGTTGAAATTTGGGTATAAAGTTACGAAGATTGTTCCAGCATTTAGAGTAGTTTAGACAGTGCCAATACAAGCATGTTGATATTCTAGAAATCGAGTATCTAACAACGCTATTCTTGCCACAACTAGCAAGCATTTGCGACCATGAAAGGTGAGAGCAAGACAAACAGCCCCATAGTGGACATGAGAGTATCCTTGTTGAATCCATTGCCTAGGAAACTCTGGGGGAATCTGAAGAGTAACAAAATATTCTTTTTCAATAGCAGGAATGGGATGTTGGTCAAACTTGGAGGACTGGACGTACTCCTTTACTTCCTTTGGAGTTTGGTGAATGAGCTGTCGAATGGAGCGGATATGTGAAAATGATGACGTGGGTTTGGCAAAAGCGGAGTAAGGGTTCATGAGGGGGAGTTGAGTTTCAGAGATCTTAGTTTCATCACTAAGAGAGACTTCATAGAGAAAGTCTATCTTAGAAGCATTAGAAACACAGAAATCTGAAGGGGTTGAGGGTGATGGAGCAAGTGAAACAGGTGCTTCGAGAATTTCGGGTTCTATAGACATGATGTAAAGAGATCTTCTCAGCACTGGATTCATCTACTAAGAGCATGGAACGGATAACGTTACAAACAAAACCATGGCTCTGATAGTCTTCTAAATTAAAGGAAAATTTTTCTTACTTGATCTATCTTATTTCACACATCTACAAATCATCACTTCATTCTCCCCTTTCTTCTTCTTCTTTTCTTTTTTATTCGAATTATTTTTTAATTTTCTTTTTCTTTTGTAATTTGAATTATTTTTAATTTCCTTTTTCTTGTCTATTTCTTTTCCTTTTTTTCTTTTTCTTTTTTTTTCTTTTTTCTTTTCTTTGTTTCCCATCTGTTTCTTTCTTGGCTATTTGTTAGCCGTTGCTAAGCGAACCTCGAGCTCATCGATCTCAAGCTCGCGCTCTGCACTCTTGCTTATCATTTTCTTTATTTACTCTACCCTATAGTTGTACATTGCTCAAGCAAAGGGCTCTACATGCTTTGCTTCTTTTTTTCTTTTGTTTAGTATAATACAAAAGACGCAAGGAGAGAACAGACCATTCAACTGGAATATTCTCATTAGGGCTGTACATGCTTTGCTTCTTTTCTTTTTACTTCTTTTTAAAATCCATACGAACATTTTTTAGAGTAGATGAGCATTTGAAGACAATGAGGGAACAAAGATATGAAGCAAGTTTACTTGGATTTAAAGGCAAGTTCATATTTGATGTATTTATAGGTCGATAAGTGATGTATGCCTAAGTGGTAAAGTCTTAGAAAGTATTTTTCTTACCAAACACTGGAAAATATTTTCTAAAACATTTTCAAGTTTTAGCCGAATACCATAAAATATTGTCATTTTCTTGGAAAATGACTCATTTTCCACGAAACGAACGGACTCTAAGTATATATAATCCCTTTGTCTTATAAATGAGAATTGTAACAAATTGGTAGGATGTGCTAATTATAGTGGAATCTTCTATTAGATTTGGCCATAGTTTAGAGGTGAATTAGGTGGGATAAACTTCATATCTTGATTTCTCTTACTCACTTTTACTCCATATTGCATTATGTTTGTATGTTTAATCCTAACATTTCTTATAGGCACCAAGTGTCGTATGCTACGATTTACTATTTCATATTGGGATGTGGATTACACTCTCCATCAACAGTAAGGCACGGGAAGCCCACTCCCTAATGAGTGAGTGGGGGGTCCCGAGAGCCTGCCCTAGTGGGGTCGTAGGGGTAGGGCTTTTATAGTTTGGGCCATATGAACTTGGGTCAATCACGGGATTAATTTCTTGTGTTTGTTGAGATGCGACATGAAAGCTTCTTGATGGATTTGTCAAATCAACGCTAGTTTTCTCGGTGATTCAAGCTAAAACCCTAGCTTTTGTTGGAGATCTAAAATTTTCTCTCTCCAAATGACATTAACTCGTTAAGATGGAGTCAGACAGTTCAGCTTTAGTTCAGACAATGAGGAGTGCAGATCAATCGGAAGTGAGAGTGCTTATCATGAAGCCCGTGAGCTTCTGGGCCAATTTCCTAATTTAATTTTGGCCCACCACAATAGAAAGACAATCACTATAGCTCACAATTGATATATCTATGTCTATATATATAACAATTGTGGCCAATAGAGTTTGTCTATACACATTTTAATATTTCTAATTTTTTTTATTTACCTATTATTACTATTCCAAAATATAATTTTATAGCAGTAACAATTTCAAAGTATAATCTACACCGTACATCAAGATATATTTTCTTGAAACTTTTATAATTTTTAAGCAATCACTCTTTTCAATATAATATTAGTTTTGTTCATAAAGATATTTAAGTATGAGACCGCCAATATTTAACTATTGTGACATGAATTTCTAAATAACATATCAAATATGGTAATGCAAGTGAAATTTCAATGGGTAGTCATCTTAAAATCAACAAATTAGATTTTATAAAGTCTAAAAAATAACTGGCTTTAAGTATTTATAAATATAAAATATATCAACAACCAACTGTTGGCAACAAAATTTGTACAAAAAAGTTAGGTTATTTAAATATTTTTAATATGAAAATAAATCAACGGAATTCTATCTATGCATTTCTAGTCAAAAGAAGTATTGCGAATTTCTTTAAAAGTACAACTTAAATATTGCATTATCTCCGGAAGATACCAAAGAATTCTCTTTGCAATGCATTGTCAAGATGACGATGTCCACCAACTCTTGTTAAAACAAAAGGATAGACAGCAAATATATACTCAATAGATAAGGGAAAATTTCTATAGAAAGAAAGAAAACTGAAATATATGGAATTGGAAGATGATTTTTAAGAAATCACTTCTAAATCTCTATAAACTGAGAGGAGCGAATGGAAATTATTCTAATTCTACTCAAATAGCTTGCTCACCTTTTCCACACCAAGTCGATCGCCTAAAGGTGAAGAATCTGACAAATGGAGGAAACTTATCATTATATTTATTTCTATTTTTTAACATGCTCGAAATATTACATCTACTCATATTGGATTCAATAAATTAATTTCAGTTTAAGGTCTCATGTTTTCTTTTAATCGGAGGATATAACTACGTGATAGGCTTTGGATTCATTTTAAGGAAAAATTCTCACGTAAACTCTAGCGGAGAATTTGACTAATGTGAATATTTATTTTGTTACAATTTTCTGCATATTATTACTCTCACCGAAATTCATGTTGACCCAGCATCTAAAATCAAATAATATGAACATGTATAATTTCAGAATCGTGCAACACATATGCATCTTGCTAAGCTTGAATTAAAATATCTAATTTATATCAAGGTTGAACTCCACAAATAGTCTGATGTCGATACCATATCTGAAAATTATTTTTTCCACCATGAGTGGAATTAGATAGAAAAGAACAGCACCAGCGATTTTCAGATGCAACAGATATCAAGGGAGGAAAAGCAAGTGTTTTAGCAATAAACACAGGCAGGTACTGACAAGCGTGTCTTAAAAGATGCAACCCATCGACCTCTTGAACTCAACTCGCCTCTTTTTCTTCACAACAGGTATGAATCAAAAGGTGCTAAATTTTTTTTTAAAAAAAGGTGCTTATTAACCCCTCAAAATCAGAGAATAAAAAAGAATTAATGTACCCTGAAATTTCTACGTAGGTGAGCCACTCGGAGTTAAGTTTGCCCTCTCATCTTATCCTCGAAATTAGGGAGATATTTCATAGATTCAGCATATCTATCTAAGTAGACTTTTTCATCATTTAAAAAACAAAAAGAAAAAAAAAAATCCCTAATATAAACCATTTTCAACTCACGTGGCACCTTTCATTTATCAACATGTTCTGCTACTGATTAAAAAATGCATCGTGCAGATTGAGAAGCTACCGGTTCAGGTCAAGCCCTAGGCTGGGTAGCCCTCTTGCCTGTTGGAGTTTTTGTTTGTTAAAACAAAAAAACAAGTGTTTTTTACCTTGTCCCACATGGGAAAGATGGGAAAAAGTAAACCAGTTTAAAAGTGTGGGATTTCCTTTGTAGGTTTAAAGGAATGATTAGGTGGGGCTAGACCCCACCATACCAGCGTCTTGGTGCGCGATTTTGCGCGATTATTAGGCGCACTTAGCACTTTGCACGCTTGCGCGTCCGCGGTTTAATTAGCACTAATCCCTATGTTATTTATTTTATTTTTGTTTTGAGAATTTTCGGAAATGAAATATAAAAATGAAAATTCGAAATTTTATTTATTAAATAAATAAATATTAATTATTATTCAATTTATTTGTGTCTTTTCATTTGCAAATGACACCCGTTCGGTTTGCAACCTTTCCCGAAGGGTTGCATTGGTTCGGTTTTTTAACTTCTTACGAATAGACACCTTTGTTCATTTGAGCAAATTTCGAAAGAATGTGTTTGTTCATTTCGCAACTTTTCACGAAGAGTTGTCTTCGTTTTTTTTTTAAGACTAGTTTATATATACTTGTCGGATTGAGAAAGAAAGTGGGTGATCATTCTTCATTTTTTCGAGTCTTCTTTCTGAAAAAAACGACAGCCATTCTTTCAATTGTTTCCTAGAGAGATCTTGGAGAAATACTAGAATTGCTATCTAGTATTCTCAATTTGAGACTTTGTTGTATCCTGGAGGATATTTTGCCGGTGACTATTAGCAACTTTGTGGGGCAAATAAATCCTTAAAGAAAGTGATATCACGCCTCAAAGTCCGATTCGAGTACTCAAAGATCCGTCTTCATTGTTCTACCCTATTCGAAGCCATATTGGAACAACAATTTTAAGGATTTATTTCGCAACAATGGAGTCGGAGACAATCAAAGTGATGAATCAAGATATGGTCAAACTGGACCGGTTCGATGGGAACAACTTTGCTCGCTGGAGGGACAAGATGATGTTTTTACTTACTGCTCTAAAGATTTCCTACATACTGGATCCTAACTTGGCGCCTATAGAGAGATCCTGGAGAAATACTAGAATTGCTATCTAGTATTCTCAATTTGAGACTTTGTTGTATCCTGGAGGATATTTTGCCGGTGACTATTAGCAACTTTGTGGGGCAAATAAATCCTTAAAGAAAGTGATATCACGCCTCAAAGTCCGATTCGAGTACTCAAAGATCCGTCTTCATTGTTCTACCCTATTCGAAGCCATATTGGAACAACATTGCCACTGTTAGTCAACTCTCTCTCTCTCTCTCTCTCTCTCTCTCTCGCAAGCCCCAGGCTAGGTGGCCCTCTTGCCACCGCTAGTCAACTCTCTCTCTCTCTCTCTCATGGTGCAACTTAGGCTCCATGCTTTTTCCTTGTCTGCCTCAGGATTGCAAAAGGGCTTATTTGAGTAACAGGGAAGTCGCATGCCCATAGATAGTTCTGAAGATGAATTTACATTTTTCAGGTACTTCCAAGTTTACTTTGCAACAGGACCCTTTTGAGGATACCTTTATATTATGGGGGGTCAATTCAAATTCGGGTTGTATCAATATAGGTTATCTTCGGATTCGAGACGATTGATTGGTAATCAAAAGACTCGTGCCAAGCTCGGTGGCACGAGCTTCTTAACCAAGTGAGGTTTTAAAGTTCTTGCCTCCTTTCTCCGGTCTTAGACAACTAGCATAATATAGAGGATTGAATTTGACTTAACACTTTTTTGAACGACACAAGTATCCCTGGGTTTATGATCCACTCAACCAAAGAAGCAGCTTGAAGCTGATGTTTGACCGACCTTAGCCATAATTATCTTCATTTTTTTTACCACCTAACCTGTTAATAGAGACACCGTGGGTCAAAATACCTAATGCGGGCATTGACCAATCTCCAGACCACTTTGGATTATAAGTTGTTCTAAGGGGAGGGGGAACCTTAACGTGGGACAAGAATTCCAAATATCGGTGTCCCCTTCAATACCCAATTTTTGTGATCATACACTATTATCAATTATGCCACACCTCCCAAAAAGGGAAAAAGGAAGAAAAATAAAGAAAAGAAAAAGGACACAACCTCTAGCTCTAAAGGGCTCACGTTATTGTGATTTATGCATACATACAAAAGGAGGAGGAGATGACAATCAATATCCACCATTGTTCTATCACCATTTCCAAAAGGTTGATCTTCCATTCTTTAGAGCTTCAACACTATTGTGCCCACATGAATATAATGATCCTACCTACCCAAACATAATCATAACATCTATTGGATGATTGATAAATGGTATGACTCAACTTTATCAATCTTGCGAAAAAAAAAAGATCTTTCCTAACAAGCCCCAACAACTTTTATGCTAGAGTCAGCAAGATTCTCATTGATATGGGAAATAAAGCTTCAAGTGGAAAAAGATAAAGCCTTGCCATGTTTAGCATTAGTAGCATTTCCCAGCCCAACAGCATAAAATAAAATAAGATGAAAGGGCCAGTAATTTGAATTTATAGAGTTAATTAAAAGATCTTGGATCATCACTTGTAATTTCTAATTTTGCAATAATGAAGATAATTTACAAGTAGTTGATGATCGATCTTTTTATATTTAAAATGATTATAGGTCTCGCGTCTTTTTTTTTTTTTTTAATGATAATTGAGATTATATTACAA
Source organism: Eucalyptus marginata (assembly GCA_014182565.1). Lineage (NCBI taxonomy): Eukaryota > Viridiplantae > Streptophyta > Magnoliopsida > Myrtales > Myrtaceae > Eucalyptus > Eucalyptus marginata. Next base: position 2,154,511 of record CM024593.1, read on the forward strand.
ATGATCGATGTCTTTACATTTTGTTTCATGTTGTCTGTTTAATATTTTTTTCATTATTCTTTCCGCACACGCAACGTTGCATTTCTTTGTTAGCTGTCAGAAGAGAAACATGGGCCTACATTCTTGACTGTATTCCACTTTCTTTTTTCTTTTTTTTTTTTTCAATTTCAATTCACAACTATAGTTGGAAAATAAATTTGGTAATACTTCTATATTTAGTAGGATTGTGCATTGGTCCTAGTCCGACTTGGAAACCAAACCAGACTAGCCGTTCTATGTTCTCTAAATGGATGGGTCTGGTGTGTGGTTCTAAAAATTTGGAACCAAGAGTAATTGTATAGTTCTTGATTCCATATAAGAAATTGGACCAACCGGTCAAGATTAATTAAAAAAAAATGGAAATTTCTGCCCTATCCTTTCCATTTGGCACGTAATTAATGATTTTACCAAATAAATAAGAAAAGAGCCAGTAAAAGGTATTAGAAAAATCTGGGTCATACCCTCTCTTATGACCTGTAATTAATAATTTTACTAAGTAAATAAGAAAAGAGCCAAAAAAAAAAAAGCTATTGTAAAAACCTCGGTCCTATCCTCTCCATTTGGCCTGTAGTTAATAACTTTACCAAATAAATAAGAAAAGACCCAAAAGAAAGGTATTGTAGGAACCTCAGCCCTATCCTCTCCATATGGTTTGTAATTAATAATTTTACCAATAAACAAAAAAGCCAAAAAAAGACATTATGAAAATCGTAAATAAACCCTAATTTATAAATTAGTTTTTTAATGTTGAAAATCTCCTGCCTATAGGATATAGAAGAAACCAAAAGGAGAAAAAAAAGAGGAATTAGCAAACACTGCAGCTTAGTAATTTTCACCTAGGCAAGACATGAATCGATCCTAGAACCGGATAGAATCGGCCAATTTGATTCTAGATCGGGTGAAATATGGTTCCTAATTCCATAAATGTGAAATCGATCTTCAGCTTTTAGGATAGGAATCGACTCATTCAAAAACTGATCATCGTAAGATTTCATTTTTGTTTTTTTGGTGGTCCAAAAAGAGAAGTGTGATCACCCCATAAAAGTCAACTTTTCTCACAGGATCCCGTGAATGGCGCCTTCCTTTCCCCTCCACCTTCCCATGTGAATGTGCGCCTGCCTGGCTCGCCCTCCCTACATCCGACCACCACTGAACGAGACTCCCCCGTCAAATAGCCTTCCAACACGTCATCGACATAGGTACAGCCGCCGCCGCGGTGATGCGTGGCGGCTGGTGGAGACGAGCGAAGGGTGGGATCGCCCACAGAGGATCGGGGACCCCCCCAAAATCTCGACCGTCGCCGTCGATACCGAACAAACCGGATCTTCGATGTTTCCAGAACCAAGGCCCACCCCCCGCCCCGGTTTCTACGAACCATCCCACGACAAGCTTCCTCTCCTCTTCTTACACGCCCGAAAACAATAAATAATTTAAAATAGGGAAAAACTAATAATTAATTAATAGATAAAATAGGAAATTAAATAAATAACCTTCCTTTTTCTTGTGAGAGAGAGATAAAATAAAATAAAATAAAATAATAATTGCATGCTTTTTCCCTTTTCCTCTCTGCATGCACCACGACGACGATGAGCGACCACAACAACGATGGCGGCGGCGATGATACCCACTTGGCCCGACCCACGGTGGCGATGGCCACCAAGGCGGCCGCCCCTCGCCACCGCCCGGGTGGCGCCCCCTCCAGGGAGCTGCGCCGGGTTCTTCCCCAGGGGATCCGCGCCGGAGAGGATGTCGATGCGACCATGGAGCGACGGCGCGAGGCCGGAGACGGAGACCTTCGGGTTCCACCTGATCCGCCGCCAACCCCAGGGGGACGTGGGTCACGGGGAGCTTCAACCTCACCAGCAATTTCACCCTCTTTCTCGAAGAGGGCGCTCGGATCCTAGGCTCCCAAGTTGGTCAAACTTCTCCCCGTCTCCTCGTTTCTTTCATCCTAGTTTTGACCGAACCATTGTGTCCTGTCCAACATCGGAACTTTCGTCCCGACGAATCTACAAGACACACGTACACCGATATGACATGTACAGCGGAAACCGTTGTTGCTTTCGCTGTTGCTATTGTTGTGGGGATTACGCTGATTGATTGATGGGTTTTGGGAGGTACAATGATGATGCATGATGACTGGCCATGGCCAAGTTCCCATCTTTTCCCTTTTTCCTTTCGTGGGCAAGTCACGTTTTGCTCTCGATCTCCTGCTTTAATCCAGAAAACGACTCAATGATTCTTCACTGTGCTGATCCATCACCTTGTCCGAACAGTGGGTGGTCCGGCACCAAATGAAATTCTACAGAGAAGCCCAGTTTCATGTGTACTTCAAGTTTTAAACTTGAGAAAATAAGGAAGAAAAACGCAATTTGCTCAACAGTCATTCCGTCTGTTCTGTAGCTTCCTCATCTTTTTTTTTTTTTTTTTGACACTTTCATGCACAAAGGCTGAAGAAGATGCGTGAGTCTCTGCTGCTGCAGAGCAAAGGGTCCCACTGCTCACGAATTTTCTCCCTTTTATCTTTTTTTTTTAGTTCTTATTTATTTAGAAAGGTAACTTATGCGATGCCAGTTTATCATATTATAAGCTCCATAAGATTCTTGCTAATCAGTGTGATTACGCGCGGACAGAGTCAGAGGTGGTGAACAAACATGTTGCGCCAGTTTGAAAAGCTGATCTTTGTGTCTGTTCTTTTGACATTTTCGCCGGCGCTTTTGGTTTTTGTTTGATTCCTCTTCTATGAAGTGGTTTCTTTCTAACAACTTTGTACAGACTTAACATCAGGCTTATAGCATATGTGGAATTTAAATAATAGATGAAATTAGAAGTCTGCATCCTTTCCACTGGTTTAACTCTTTGTTTGCTTGTTTTCGTGTATATAAGCAATGTTCATACATTTTCGCTTCAAATTTGAGTAGTAAAATTGGGCAGAAATGTCTGTGAACTGGGTATTTTGGGAGTTTCGGTGAAATTAGTTTCTGCACGTTTGTAAACTGGTTAGTACCCCTTTCCATGGCATTTCAAATGGATTTTCAGCTGAATTTTTCCTATGTGGCATTGCCATCTATCATTATCGACCACTCATAGAATAAGGCAATCACGGGTTTAACTGAAAGAATTGGGGGGTTTGTGGAAAATTTTCCCATTAAATTATTGGCCTTATTCTAATAGACGCAAGTCGAGAATAGCAAGAAAAAGTGAATCCTATGTAAGAAGATAGATATAAACTCCATATCTTAGACAAGTCAAGAATAGGAAGACAGCATATCGCCATCTTGTATGAACCATGCCAAGAACCTATGGGGTATCCATTGCCCCGGTCCCTCATCCACCCAGATGGTAGAGAGATACTTCTCGTACAAATGCAACCGACCCGGGAAGTGATGGTGCGTCACGACAATATCCCAATCCTTAGGGATACTGAACCTCATTGCCGGAAGCGCCATCTTAAGGACCTGGAAGTGGTTATACAATAACCAGTGAGATAAAATCTCAACGAGTCCTCTCCTAAGCCCCCGATTAGTACACCAACTCAACTCGGGGTATCTCTCCAAAACCACCCCACAAACAATCCACGACTAACAATCACCAATCAACAAATCACAACAGCCAGGGTCAACCACTAACCACATAATCGGTTCGCATGCAACCTTACCTAGTATGCCATACCTTGCACGTTACGTCTCAGCACAATACACACAATGCACATGGCCATTAGATGATGTAGTTCATCAATCACATACGAGTCGTGTCACAAGTGATCTCACCTGACCATTGCCATACTCTACACGTTATCAATTCATGCGTACGTGCCATAAACAATGTGCTCAACCCATGCATAACCGGAACCAATGATGCCATGATTCTCATACGCTTTTATACTTTAGTGTGCCACTTATCATGCATCAATCGATCACACGGGTCCCAATTATAAAGTAAAATCTTTATGACACATCCCATACCATGCCACACAATTTTACCTCATAATAAGGCCCAATCATCTCAACACTCACGCGTGTTCCACTTATTTATGACCTCCTGGCCATGGCCAACTTTCCAGTCAACAATCATCGACCTCAACACTCATGCGTACTCCAGTTATTAATGACCTCTCGGCCATGGCTAACTTTCCAGTCAGCGATCATTTTACTCCCGTCAAGGCTACCGATAATTATCGGGCTTCGTCCCGCTTTGTCGGCACGGCTACCTCCAGAACTCTCGTTTAGACGGTATCCCAAAGAGGGATATCGGTCCAGAATCTACTGCAACCGGCTTCCGACTCCCACCGGGTATCGCTCCTAAACTCTCGTTGGGTGACGGTTCAACTTTTGATCACACAAATATACCACCACAACTCACTACGCATCGCCCTCAAACTCCCGTTGGGTGACGGATTCCACTTCATGATCACGCAAGCACACCACTAAGACTCCATCTTTATCTTTGAGCATTTAACCAATGCACAATGCTTGCAAATACAATTTCAAATCATTTTCCCCCAAAGGCGGTCCATTTCAATGTCCCTCGGACAAAGCATATATATATTTTGTGAAAATCACTCAATTCATGCGGATGCCCATGCATTTATACACTCAAATTATCTCATAAGGTCAAAACGCATAAATTTAGACAACTTTTCATTCTCGAGTGAAGAATGTGCGTGAACAGTGTTTTGTGAACAGTGTTCGTATGAACAGTGAATTTCCAAAATTAAATAACTAATAAATTAAATCCAAAAGTCATTAAAAACACTAATTAAAGCAAGCAATTAATCAATTAAAGTTAACCAAGCTTAATTAAGCACATAAGCCATAATTAAGCAAATAAAGCAAGATTAAATTAAACTAATATTAGCCATTCATCTAACCACCTATCTTAGGACTAATATAACTTAATTAAACCTCCTAAACTATAATTAATACTAATTAAACCAACCCTAAGCAAGTTTAGGCACTAATCGACGGATTAGGAGCTAAACTCACTCATTAAACGGGCCGGAGACATGGACGTGATGGCGACGACAGAGGCTACGCTCGGGGATCTCTACTACAATGATCCAAGGCGGTCTCGGGGCCGGAACAACAGCCACAAACTCGGACTCCCTTTGCAACTCTAGAAAATTGCACTGCTGGAGGAGAAACGGAGCTGAATGGGCTTGATCGGAGCTTCGGCAAGGGGTTGGCCGGTGATCAGCGGCACCTAGGGGTCGAAAGGGACCTGCTGGTGGCTAGGCTGGGCAAAAGCTTGGTCGAAATGGGAGAAAACAGGTTGCAAAGGCGAAACAAGCGGACCAGGCAAGCTGCCAGGCGGTCCGGCGAGGGGCTACTTCCGGCTGGCCGGCGGGTCAGTTGGCGACTCCGTTCGGCGAGCGGCGGGGTTCTTCCGTACAGACTGGACATCCTGGACACGGTGGTGGGTGGTACGAGGGCTGATTCGCACGAGAAGGCAACTATTAACTCAGCTTTTCATAAGAAGGTTAGCTGGAGTAGAAACATGAAGAGAAGGAAAACAAGGGAGAAAGGGCTACGAATTTGCTTGGGGCTGAAGAGGGGAGAGGGAGTGATGTGAAGGCTGGTTTCTCTAGTTCTCTCAAGCTCTCAAATGCCTCAACGATGGATAAAGTGGGGCTTCAAGGAGGAAGAAGGGGCTGCTGAAGATTGGAGGGGGACCACTTATCTCAAAAGTCTTCCCTTCTATCCAATTTGTGCTCATTGCTTGCCCCCACCACCTTGCTGTAATCCAAGGCCAATTTGCAGCCCTCAAGCTTCCCAAAGGGTCCAAAAGGTTGTCTCCCCCTTGGCCTACGAATTTGGACCATTGGCCATCCAATTTGGTTCAATTCTTCTTCAATACCCCTCCAATTGAGCTCAATTTGGTCCCTATAAATTCAACCAAGATACCTACACTTGAATTCACATTTTTCCTTGTCAATTTATCCAACTTGAATCCTAAAAACGCGACCAAAAACGATCCTCCAATTTTCCCGGTCAAAAACTACCCTACTTTGAATTTTCCGCCGAAATCTCGGGTTTGCAGAAAAATCTTCGGAGAATGAGTCGACATTCCTAAAATGAATCGTGATATGACAGAACTTTCAATTTCTGAAATCGGGTTTAAATTCATGGTTAATTTCAACCAGGTGCGATTTTAGCGTGACCTAACCTATAGGGTAGCTTTTAGAAATTTCTAATGCAATTGACCTCGTGGTCGATTATTTTCGATCCACATTGTGCATCTTCGACTCATTAGTGACTCTCAGCTGTCATGAAAATCTCGAGGTTTCAAATGAGGACACAGGGTACAAAAATGGCCAGAAAAATCGGTCTAGTGCCGTTCGACGAGAATTTTGCAATTAGGTGGAATCACCCATACTCTAATCTCATACCTTAGTCAACCGACCTATCTCCGATCTCTGATCGATTTTGACCGTGCCATATTGACCCTTGCAAATAAACACGATTGAGCAGTCAATTTCTAGTTGAATTCTCAAGTCTATTGCGTTTAGATTCCTTAACGGCTTCACCTGATAGACTAGTTATCTCATGAGTGATCAGCTCAAAGAAAAGAACTATAGGCGCGTCGATGAAAAGCCCAACTCATTCAATTGAAAACAGAATCAGAAATTCGGGATGTCACATTAGGTGGCCTGGTAATTTCTTTTGAGACGAGACTTATGTGTATAGACTGGTAGGACCGACTTGCTATGTTTATAAAGTTTGGTTCGTGAAAAATGGTTATCTTGCTTTTACTATCCCATGTTTGATTGTTGTCCAGGGTTTGTTTAATTCGCTTTCGCATGTGCATAAAATAAAAGGGTCGGCGACGCATCGTGGGAACGTCGCAAAATTTTAGTTGACCACCGAGGGATGTGTGCGCGCCCGAGGTTCGGGGCGTGACAGCATTAATCCATTCCGTGTCACTCGTAGGCCCACTTTTAAGAAACTATGCAAGTCCCTCTCTCTCCTTCATTTCTCTCCGTTCTTCACTGTTTCTCTCTCTTTTTTTCCTTTTTTTGTTTTGCTTTCTTTCCCTTTGGCTTGTGCTCGACAACCAACCACAGGTGAGGGTTGGCAATGGTCACTTTTGTCGAATTCGGCGAGAGTGTCGCGGCCTTTGCCAACCATAGGTGAGGGTCGCTTTCGTTGGATTTGGCAATGGCTCGACCCACGCGACCAGGGCTCGACCCACGGTGATATCGGAGCTATTGGGGACCTCGAGGATGCAGGGGCTGAGGGAGGGCTTGGGGTCGTGGACGACGGGGGGCTTGGGCTTGTTCTTGGATCAGGGGCGGCGGACAACCTATGATGAGCATCGGTGTTGCTCGTGAGCCAATTGTCAAAAGATGTACACCCCAAATGCCAAAACTTGGCACGAGTGGACACATAAATGCCAAAATTTCCAAAAGGTATACTTAGGTTCCACTTTTCTTTTGAAAATTGGACATTTAAGTGCCAACTTTGGCGAGACTTGTCGGAAATCTAACGTGGCATTATTTTATTAATAAAACTAGTCTATGTGGCTTGTCAAAACGTTCGCTCACATCCTAGTCCTAAAACATCATTTTGTCCCTAAATTTTATTTTTAATATAAATATTAATTAAATTAAATTGTTAAAAACAAAAAGATTAGATTTGGGGCCGTGGAGGTCCTCGTTGTCGTTGCCCCACCATTGCCAGAAAGGCCTAGTGACGGCGTAGTGGCCCTGGCTAGTGTTTAGCTAGTGGCTAGTGACCATGGGTGATTGCTGGCGCGAGCCTACAAGCCTTCACCCAAATCTAGGGCTCAGGCTAACCCTTGCCCCACCGTCCTGGCCCTTTCCGACCATGGTGGGTGAGTTGGCAGCAAGGGCCTCCACGGCCCTATATCCGATCTTTTCTTTTTTAGATTTTTAAATTTAATTTAATAACATCTATATTAAAAATCAAATTTGGACCAAAACGACATCGTTTTGGGTTTATCTAGCCATGTCAGCGCCACGTTGATAATTTTTTTCAAAAGAATTGCTACATCAATTAACAATTGTGTCAGAAAATGCCAAGTTAGTAGTTTGGCCGAAAATTCTCACCGTTCGCACTCAAATGTTCCTTTTTTATCTTATTTTGGCACTTAAGTGTACATTTTGGACATTTTGGCACTTATGTGTTTACCCGTGTCAAGTTTTGGCACTTGGGGTATTTGACACTCACCGGTCGTCCATGGCTAGATGGGAAAGATGGATGCCTGGGGATCAATAGCATGCCTGAATGATGCCAACGATGAGCGTGGGTACATGTCGGCATGCTCGTGAGTGGTTTGTCCATGGCTGGCTATTGTAATCGAGCATCGTCCATGGCCTTGGAAGGGCAAAAAGAAAATGAAGAAAGCAACGGTGTAGAAAAGAGAGAAACGAAGGAGTGAGAGGGACTTCCGAGTTTTCTTAAAGGTGGCCCCGCGAGTTATACTTGATGCTCGTGGAATGGACTAATGCATTGCTGAGGTGGCTACCCTTGCCGCGCCCAATATTTTCTTATGAATAACAAATATACTTTTACTATTCACCAAAAAACTGAAATAAAGCATGCGTAGTAACTTTATTGACACCCTCTAGTCACAATGCTCAAACCGCATTGCTTGATGACACTAAAACAAAACATGATGACCAGACCCTTGCGCTTGCATTACCAGCAATTGGGTGATGAGCGTGTTGCACTTATCCACTCCTTTATTCATACAAGTGTAAACTAGACGTCTTTGTGGCTTAGAGCCACACCCCGAAGACGCAAAGATATTGACCAATGGAGAGATCATCGCAGTTTACGTTTGGATTGTAGGAATAGAAGGTGTCCAGAGTCAAGCCATACTGCTGTGCTATTGCATAGCAAATGTCTCCACTGTTCACTTGCACCTCTCGGCGGCACAGAAAATGCCCTGTTAAGCACCATGCATAAACCAAAGAAAGACTTGAGTCCCAACGGAATGACTTGATTGATGACTAAGTGAAACACTAATTGCGTAATTTACATTAGCAATTGTTAAGGGAAGAAAATATTCAGCAAATATTTAGGGAATTATTGTTATTATGTTACCTTTTGCATCTTATCTCTTAGAGTTAGTAAGTCAACAAATATTTAGGGAATATTTGTTATTCAGTTGCCTTTTGTATCTTATTTCTTAGAGTCCTTTATTTACATTGTTTTTGCAACATAATTATGTAGGGAAAAATGAATAAATTTTTTTAATTTGGTATCATAGCAGTATCTTATCTCTTGGAGTTCTTTATATACATTATATTTGCAACACAATTATGTACGGAAAAAAAAAAAAAAAAGAATTGTGCTTAGCTCAGGCATGAAAACTACTTTAATATTATGGGAAATCATGAGTAATGTCAAGCTGCTCATCCTCCCATAGGAAAGAAAAACTTCCAGCTATTAATGCAGCATTAAAACAGATTTTGTTTCAAAACCAATCGAAAGTACTGGCACTAGGGATGTAACTTGTGGTTGGCTGAGGTTTTAAAAAAGAAAGCGGATCCTCAACGTACGATGAAGTTGCAACAAGATTTTGAAATATGCGGGAGGAAAATATATATTATCAATTAATGGAGATTAGTAATCCATTACTTACTTCCTGGTAGGCTCTCCACTCGGGTGACCATGAGGATGAAAAAGAGTATCGAAACCAAGTTGAAGAAGATGGTGTACTTGTGACTTGTGATCTTAGCCATGCTTTTCGAATATCTAAGCTTCTTGCGGTACTGAGTTTGTAAGAGATATGCCTTGCGTACCTTTCTATTTATAGATGAAAAAAGAGCATGAGACAAAGTACGTAGTTACGAGTTAAAAGAATGAGCCGGCTTTGAGTTACATATTATAAATCAGATTAATTTGGGGTATATGACATGAGGGGGAAGGATAGTACCTATGCGAGTATCCTTCGTGTTTTTTTTTTTTTTAAATGTCGATGAATTACTAAGATGAGGCCTGCATATTTTTGACTTCGTATGATAAATTATGTCATCTTAATGAAGATGGCATTAAAGTTTCCCATCTCATGACCGTTTCACTAGAGCTTTGGTTCACATTTTATGTAGGCAGCGAGATTACTAAGGTATCTCACGGGCCCTAACATTTTTCGGTTGATGTTGACACCTAAATTTTGATTTTTCTTTAGTCATTTATCGCATGAAAAATTAGGGATCGAGTTCTCATTTGCATTCACATAAAATATATTGCATATATATATATATATATATATATATATATATATATATATATATATATTGCATAGTTCCCATTTGCATTCACATTAGTGGCGTGCAAAATACCGTGGAGTATTACATGCAGAATCTTTCTTATTGACCGGCACCAATTGAAATTGACATATTTTGAGCGAAAATCTTGGATTCATTGAATGGATCAAGGTCGCAATTTGAATTAGGATTTTCTACATGGTAACCCGGATTGGAGTCTAAATATGGCCAATGAAGAATGAAGGATGATGCATGATGGCTAGCACGGTGGCTTAAGAAAAGGGATCACACATCACAATTTTGAAAGGACCATGATTTTGGAGGAATCGGTGGAATTTCTTCCACAATTAAATGATTCACATATTTGAAATATGGCCGGCAAGGGGGCAAGATAGAATTTTTTTTTTTTTTTTTGATATAAATATGTAAATGTCATTAATAGGGATAAGTGTTCCAGAAGTCCTAAAACTTGTCACGAAAAAACATTTTAGTCCTAAAACTTGCAAAAAGTGCATTTAAGTCCTAAAACTTGTCAAATTGTTTCAAACGAGTCCTAAAATCGATGCCGTTAGCCTTTTTCCGTTAAAAATGCTGACGTGGCATTTTAAATAATTTTTATTTTCCACGTGTATTTTTAAATTATTTTTTATTCATTTTTTTTAAAAAATTATATTTAATAACTAAAAATTAAATTTATTCTTATCTCATTTTCACAAAAACTAAAAAGAAAAGTTAAAAATTTTATTTTTAAAAATTGTTAAAAAAAAAAAAAAAAAAAAACCGCTTCTCTCCCCTGCCGCCGCCGCCGCCCATCGCCGGAGGGGCCAGGCGATGGTCGCTGGCCCTAGGCGGGGTTGGCCGACCCTCGCCGGCTAGGCGAGGGCGGCGATCATTGCCCGGCCGGGCGAGGCCTCGTCGGCCCTCGCTCGGGGCCGATGAGGCCTCACCGGATCTCGGCGGGCCTCGTCGGCCCTAGGCGAGGGCCGGTGATCGTCGCCGCCCAAGGCGAGGCCTCGTCGGCCCTCGGCTGGGGCCGGCGAGCCTCACGAGATCCTAGCGAGGCTCACCGGCCCCGAGCGAGGGCGGGCGACGGGCGACGTGGGCCACCGCCCCCCCAAAGGCTAGCGGCCCAAATTGGGGCACCCTTGCTCGGCTCGCGCGCGGTGCCCAGATTTGGGCCCGCCGGCCCTCGTGGGGGCCACCCGTCGCCCCCCCGGCGAGTCGTCGCCGGCCCTAGGCGAGGCCTCATCGGCCCTCGCTCGGGGCCGGCGAGGCTCACCCAGATCTGGCAAGCCTCGCCGGCCCCAAGCGAGAGCCGACGAGGCCTCGCCCGGGGCGGCGACGGTCGCCGACACTCACCTAGGGCCGGCGAGGCCCGACCACCCCTGCCCAGGGCCGGCGACCATCGCCCGGCCCCTCCGGCGAAAGGCGGCGGCGGCGACGGGGGGGGGGGGGAGGAGCCGCTGTTTTGTTTTTAAAAAAAAAATTTTTAACTTTTTTTTTTTTTTTAGTTTTTAGTGAAAATAAGATAAAATGAATAAATCTAATCTTTTTAATTTTTATATCTAATTTTAAAAAATGAATAAAAAATAATTAAAAAATCCACGCGGAAAATAAAAAATTATTTAAAATGCCACGTCGGCATTTTTAATGGAAAAGGCTAACGGCGTCGATTTTAGGACTCGTTTGAAACAATTTGACAAGTTTTAGAACTTAAATGCACTTTTTGCAAGTTTTAGGACTGAAATGCATTTTCGTGATAAGTTTTAGGACTTCTAAAACACTTATCCCTCATTAATAAGATGAAGCACAGAGGCTTGAAAGCAAGATACTGAGTTAGGAATGGGAAGAAAAGAAAAGAATGTATGAAGATATGAAATGAGGGAAAGAATCCAGATATTTGCAGAAGTTGGTGCTCCTGAGATTAGCGAGCCGTGAAACGACAAGGAGAGTGAGCAAATTTAGGGAAAGAATCAGTGGGATTTATCCGGCAATATGGACAGAATTGACCCTCACTCAGCCGAATATTGGGCGTTCATGCACGAGGTAATGCAAACAAGAAAAGTTGAATGGAAAGATTGAGCAAAGTGGAAATTAAGGGAAAGAATTAAGGAAATAATGCTGGCCACGAAATCATGGTGAGTGAATTTGGACACATCCGTGGCAGTTTGTGTCACACCCCGAACCCGAGCACGCGAACATCCCTCCATGATGGTTTAGTTGTGACGTCTCGGGATGCGTTGCCAACCCATACTTTTATTCTTTCGATTAAATGAAAAACGGGAGCATATTATAAACACAAAGTCAAATTTATTAGCGGGGATAGTATAAACACAACAACAAACATTCCCAAAAGCACTACTTTTATTTATGTACTTGTTAACTCTAGGAAGTTAAATATTTACAAGCCTTTCCCACGATGGCAACTTCCTATTAACCATCAATAAAAACCAGCAAGGGTCAGGATTGACCTAAACTTTACTAACGTCGGGGCCAACTATGATATTCGTGTGGTGTCTCAAGATGGGTGTCTCAAGATCAAACTCCACATTAGGGTCGGTATCTAGATCTTCAACGGCACCATCAAGGGTGTTAATGTCCATAGGATCCCATACTTGCTCTGCAGGAGCCTCGCTATGTGGTCCATGAAAATCATGAATCAGGCTAAGATGTTCCTTCCCGACCCGGATAAACCATGCCTTAAACCTATGAGTCACCTAGTGGGCCAACCTCTCATCTACCCAAACCATCGTGATAAAAAGTTTGTACACCTGGTCGGATCCCGGGATAGGGTGTGAGGTCAAGACCGTATCTTGATTCATTGGGACCCTAAACTAAACGTGTCGGTTCTCCATACAACGGGCCTGAAAACAATAAACAATAATAGGTGAGATAAAATCTCAGTAAGTCAACAACCTAAGCCTTGATTAGGATGTTAATTTGTCTCGGGTGCAACCTACATATGTAGAACACCAAATAGTCCCGCATGTATTCTTACCTCACCTTGGCACACCTCTACACGTTATTAATTAATATGTGCCCATAGCAATACATCAAGCATGCATATTGTGATATCCTGAAATTCAACTCATTTTGAAATATATGAAATAGTTATATAATCAATTCCCTAATAGTAATTACTCTGAACTTGTCACACCCCAAACCCCGGGCACACACACATCCCTCGACGGTCGATTAAAATGCGATGTTCCCAGGACGCGTCGCCGACCCTTTCTTTTTATCTTTCAATTAAGTACATGCGAAAGCGAATTAAACAAACACCTGAACAACCATCAAACATAGGGATTGTAAAACATGCTAGCACTTTTTTTTTTTTTTTCACAAACCACACTTTATATACATATCAAGTTAGTCCTTGAAGTCTATGTACAGAAGTCTATCCCAAAAGAAAACTACTGGGCCACCTATACTCCGGACCCTTCCGCCTCGGGCTCCGGTTCTCCACGGCACCATCCGGTATATCGATGTCCATGGGGTAAGCTACCTCCCATCCTCGGTTTCGACGATAGGCCCGTCAAAACCCTGCAAAGGTGTGACATCCTGATTTTCGGGTTCTGATTTCAATTGAATAAGTTGGACCTTTCATCGACGCGCCTATAGTGCAGTTCTCTGAGATGGCCACTCATGAGATAACTGACCTATCAGGGGAAGCCGTTAAGGGATTTTAACGCAATAGACTTGAGAATTCGACCAGGAATCAACTACTCGACCGCACTAATTTGCAAGGGTCATTTCGGCACAATTAAAAATTGATTAGAGATCAGAGATAGGTCGATTCGACTAAGATGTGTGATCAAAGTGTGGGTGATTCCACTTGATTGCAAAATTCTCGTCGATCGGCACTAAACCGATTTTCTATCGTTTTGGGTACCCTGTATCCGTACTTGAAATCTCGAGATTTTCACGACCACCGAGAGTCGCCAATATGTCGAAGAGGTACTTATGGTTCGAAGAAAATCGACCACATGTCAATTGCACCAAAAATTCCTAAAAGCTACCCGGTAGGCTAGGTCAGCTAAAATCGCGTCTGATTGAAATTAACCGCGAATTTGAATTCGATTTCAGAAATTGAAAAGTTCTATCGTATCATGAGTCATTCTAAGAACGTTGACTCACCTTTTGAGGAATTTTCGGCGAGTTCGGGATTTTTACCGAAAATCGATTCGGACGATTCGAAAAATGAACGGAAATTCGGATTAGCCAATTTGAAGGGATTTCTGGTCTCTAGGTGTAAAATACTTGACGAAAGGAAATTTCGTGGCTCTTTCCACAACAAATCAAACCTCAATCGGAGAAATTTGTCCAGAAATCGGATTCCAAGTAAAAAAAAAAAAATATAGAATTTGGAATTGAGGGGAAATGGCCATTTTTGCTACCTAAGACTTGTTATTTTTGGAGAAATTTGGTGCAAGAAAGCAAGTGATGATCAAGTATTTTAGGGGACCAATTTGGATTAAATAAGAGCAAGTGGGACCAAGAATTTTGGTTATAGGAATTTCCTTTTTATTTTCTTTCTTCCCCCCTTCCACACGTCTCCACACGTCTCTCTCTCTCTCTCTCTCTTTTGGTCGCACACTTCTTTTCTTTTACCTCTTGGCCGACCAAGCACTGCAAGCTGGTCTCCTCTTCACTTTTTCTTTGACTTGGTCTTCACTTATCCAACCAATGCGCACCCTTCTCTTTCTCTCGCTTTCTCCACTGGTTTTGACGAACCCCCTCCTGTCTCCTTTTGTTTTCTTTCATTTTGTTTTCCTACAAATTCGTTGCCCCACCGACGCCCCCACCTTCGTCCGCTTCTTCATGTGCACCCCAGGTGTTTAGTATAGTTTTTTTAAATGGAATATGTTTTTCCTTCAAACAAAAATTTTAAAAAAAAAAATTTAAAAAAAAAAAATGAAATTAAATATATAAAAAAAAGATTAAAAAAAAAAAGATTCTCCTCCTTTCGGCCATGAAGAATTCGATCAAACTTTTCCCAACAAGCTCCCTTCAGTTGACCCTCCATCGGGCCCGTCTTCGCTCCACCGAAGCTGCCCCCATCCATCTACGTTGGCCCAGCTTCAAAGCCCAAATGGTAGTCTATTCCAGCAAGTCTAGCAGCCATAACTCAGCCCGATTCACGGCCGTTTCAGTCACGGCCCGCACACCCACCCACGGTGGTCAATTCTAGCCCGAGCCGTGCCCGAACCAGCCACCGTTGCAGCTCCTTGGACTCAAATTTTGAAGCCGAACCAGCTGGGGTTTGTGGGCATCAAGGCCCGTTTTCAAGCCCGTCCCGGTCCCACTTGGCGGTCTCGCTTTGAAGTTTATCAAGCCCCTCCGCGTCCCCGTCGTTTTGATCCGAGCGGATCATTAAACAAGTGAGTTGAACTCACTAATCCTCGCTTAGTAAATTAATGACACTTAAGCGTTGATTAGTTTAAGTTAAGCTTGGATTAGGTGGATAGTTAGATTAGATTAGCAATTTAATTGTTTATCGATGCATGTTAGGTGGATAGTTTAGTGCAATTAGGGCCTAGACAAGCTTTAGTATCTAGTATTTATCTAGAGTGGTTTGGAAATTTTCCAAGTCCGTCTCGGCGTTCAATTAGGCTTTACGAGCCTAAGTTTCAATTATTTGCATTTATTAATTATTTTCCGTAATTATCTAATTAATTAATTATTTTTCGAAAATTAAACCGAAATAGCCAGTGACCGGAATTTTATGCCGATCACTGTGGTGTGATCTATTTATTTATTTGAGTTCAAATTAGTGCTAATTGTGCATGAATTGTATTTTAGGAATTTATTCCTAAATTAATTAATTGTAGTAATTAATTGGAAAATAACCGAGCGTTAGTTTATAACGCCAAAAAAAAAAAATATTTTGGTGGACCATATGAAATGGTGGGATTTATAAAGAGGAAAATATTGTATTTTGGCTAAGGTCGACCGTGTACCCACACACGATATTTTATTGAGTATGATAAAAATGGAAAATGGTCGGATAAACAGATCAGTGGATCTGGCAACTTCTGGTGAGCAAAATTAGAATAGTGGATTAGTGGATCCGGCAGCTTCTGGTGAGCATTATTATTATCAGTATATTACGGTAGTATAGCTGGCAGCTTCTGGTGAGCATTATTATTATCAGTATACGACGGCAATATAACTGGTAGCTTCTGGTGAGCATATTTAATATATCATATCAGTGAATCTGGCAGCTTATGGTGAGCATTATTATTATCAGTATACTATAGCCGTATATGTGGCAGCTTCTAGTGAGCTATACTATCTATATATCAACTAAAGTGAGCAGTCCTAGATTATGATCGGACTTATAGATAGTATTGTTTGAGATGACCGGGGAATGGTCCCGATGACATAGAATCGACTGAGTCGATTGATCGATGATCCGATCTGTCTTGATGTGTTGAAATGATTGGTTTAAAATGTCAATTATACTGACACGCATGATGGAACATAGGCAAAGGTAAGACCTCCAACTAGTGTTTGTGCTTAGGCAACCCTTAGGGCATATTTCCTTCCTAATCGGGTCTTAGGGGGTTGAACTTGTTGAGATATCATCTCACCCCGTTGTGGGATAACATTTTCAAGTCCCTAGACGGCGGTCGTGGAGGACCGGAAGCCCCGGGAGTCTGGGAAGGTGGAGAGCGAAGAATTGGCGAATGAGTCGGACTAGCTGGTTATAGGACGGCTTGTTTTGGAAAGTCGACCTTTTTGTAGACCTTGTAAATATCGGCTAGAAATGCATGTGAGTTAGTATGATATATATAAAGGTGTGAATTAGTTTTGAAAAAGTGTGACCCTACTTTTCTATCCCATTGAATTGTTGTTTGGGGATTATTTATCTGCTTCCACATGTGCATTAAAATGAATGGATCGGCGATGTGTCCTGGGACATCGCTATTTAATCGACCATAGAGGGATGGGCACGTGCTCGGAGGATCGGGGCCTGACAAAAGGACCCTCCTGAGCCCCGTTAGGATAGTTAATGAACCACGCTTTGAAGCGATGGGGTACCTAGTGACGGAGACCCTCATCGACCCAAATGGTGAACACAACTAACTCACGGGTTTGGGTGGTCCTGGGAATAGGGAAGTAGGAGGGCTCGTAGTCTATTTCCTTTGGAACCCTAAAACGGACTTGGAAGCCTCTCCATACTCAGGACCTAAAAATATTTAACCATGACAAGGTGAGATAAATCTCAATGAGTCAAAACCCTAAACACCAATTAGGACGCAAATTCACCTAGAGGCAGCCTAAACAAGCGTCGCAAACAACTTATCTCGCCTCGGCACGTCCCTGTACATTAGCTCATCACATATGCATTTATAAACGCAGCAAGCGTAATTTAATAACTGGAACACATCATTTCATTCTCAAACAATCACAAGAGTCCCGATTATAAGGCCAAACCGTTATGACACGTCACATTCCATGCCACACAATTTTGTCGCATAATCAGGCGCGACTATCACAACCACTCAAGCGTGTTCCAGTTATTATGACCCATCGGCCATGGCCAACTTAACTATCAGCGGTCATCCAGCATAACCGGGCGTTGTCCCGCTCCGTCGGGCACGGCAACGTCTATGTCTAGACGGCATTCCATAAAGGAGCATCGGCCCAACCTCCACTGCGACCGAAATCCGTTGACATGAGGCATCCGAACTTAATCAGGCATCGCCTCCCCAACTCTAATTGGGTGACGGGTTCTAATAGTGACCATACGCACATCTATACTTGGCCAAGAACACCATGCTTTGCATCCAAATACCTCGTATTTAAATAATGAACTTGGCCCATTTTCTTCGTATTAAAAATCTTCGGTAAAATAATTGTGTGTGGTCACATATTTAAATCGAACTCTTAAACATAGTACGCTTCTATTTCAAAATTCCACGATTTCATATAGTACATAAAATTTTGGCGTAAAAAACCGACACCTGGTATTTTTTTTCTATTTAAATACCATAAAATCAATTTTGCAATAATAATTAATAATTACCACCAAGCACTCAATTGCACATATAATCCATCAATTTCACATATAAATTCAACCATGACGATCAACGTAAAATTTCACAAAACGGCTATCCCGTCTCAATTTACATATTTTGCAAGGATAGGATCCAAATGATTGGCCCATCATAGAGCCTTTACCATCTTATGGAAGACGAAGATAACAACTAGAGAGTCCACCTTAAATACTCATTCATGCTTTCACGACCGTTGGCACTTTTCAAAGGAATTCTTCCAATCTACCCGTTGGACAGAGTCAATCAAAGGGATCTCGAGTTAGTTGATTGATTGTGATGAAAGCCCGTCAATCCTATTCGCCCATACAATCAGGATCTTGGTTTCCATAAGTAGAACTTTCCATGTTTGCTTGCCTTTCAAAAGATTTGATTATCGGAATTGATTCCATTAAGGATAATCAATCATGTAGGTGCTATATCCAACCAGAGAATCATCCATAAGTCATGCGAATCGAATCCTTGAAGAAATAAAAATAATCTCACATTTGGATAAGTCTTCACTCTTCAGTAGCATTCCGTCTGAAATCTATCAGTGTGAGCAGACTTTGAATCTAAAGTCCGGCGATCTTCAAACTTTGACACTTCAGTCTGGAAGTCTTCAGACTAAACTATAGAAAGGTTTTGTCAACTTCAAAACAGTAAATGAGTTTTCTCCAACAATCTCCCCATTTTTTTATAGTGACAAAACTTTCCTGCAGATTTAAGAACTTTTGACCTATAAAACAACTATTAAACAGTACATGATATCTTATGAAAAATAATTTAATTAGGATCTGGATAGTATCAATTTTGCAACCACAGAAAACAGGTTAATCTTGAAAAGATAAAACAAATATCAAGACTAAAACAACTATCCGTCCATAATCACCACATCATCACCACAAAAGTAAGTTGTTGCAAGCGTCAGTGTCAAATAGAGTCAAACAGAATAATAGTTCAACAAAGTTCAGCATAAAGGTTCAAAAGTTAAATCAAACAAAAGTTAAATCTGCACATTCTCCCCTTTTTGTCATTAGCAAAAAGTGGAGAAAGATAAAAAAAATTCAAAGAAATTAAGAATGTTTGGGAATGCGAACGAGCTGGAAATCCCCCATAAACTAAATTGTCTCCTCCGGCTTTCTCACAGTCTCCTTCAGCTTCTCAATATCTTCACCCTTGGGAGTCTCTTGAACTTGCTGTTGTAAAGCTTGAACTTGAAGGTTAAGAGCCCATACCTTCTCATGGAGAGAATCTAAAGTAGATTGCAATGCAGATTGGAGGTTCGTTATCTCATGCTCCATACCATATTGATGTGCTTTCAACTTTAGAAGGAGCTCTAGCAACCTTTGAAAGTCTGCAGTTGTTTCTGTTGGTGCACTAAGTCCAGCCAAATTAATGTCAGGAGTATTGAGATTTGAGGGAGCATCAGCACGTCGATCACCAAGACTTGGAGAGGATGCCTCAATATCAGCTTCAGGAAATTGAGAGGCATGGACATCCTCTGGATCGACAGGAGATCTACTAACATCACTAGTAAAAATAGGAGAAGAAGTACATTTTTCCGCACAAGCTCCCCCTGTTTTCGTGGCTACAGGTGGAGAAGGAAAATCTTCTTCTTGGTCTTTCTCAACTTCAGTACCCAAGTGATGTTCTTTTTCTCTTCCATCTCCTGTAGTTCCACTCCTAATCTTCTCCGAATCCTCTGACAAGGATATTGCAAAAATGGGTTCAATAGAATTATCTTGACCCTCTTTCTCTTATGCTTCTCTTCCTTCTTCTGCTTCTTGTCCTGCTTCTTCTCTTTCTTCTCTTCTTTCTCTTTCTCTTTTCTCTCTGTCCTATGGCTGCTCAAAACTAACAAAACTCCGAAGATTTTTCAAGGCAAATGCAGAGAGAGTGAGATCATCCTCATCCTCTTCATCTTGCAAGATAAGATATCTTCTCTTCTTGATAGGTGCACTCAGAGACTCCTTGCCTTTCCTTTTCTTTGTAGCAGAGTCTTGTTCCTCGGTCAACTCAAAATGTGTAGGACCCTCAGGCATATTCCATGGTCCCCTACTTGAGATCCGAGACGACTTTCTTTGGAAAGACATCTTCACAGTCGAGGAGGATTCCACAAATACGTTCGAATGAAAAAAAAAATGAAAACTTGTAGAACAAGCTTGAGAGTAAAAACGAGAAAGTAGAAAGCAAAAAGTAGAAAGTCTATATTCTAGGGTTTGAGAAATGGTAAATGAAGAAGAAAGACTCGACGATATATAAAGAAAGTAAAACGGCGTAAACGAACCGTCATAAGGAAAAAAGAAAACTGCCTTTTTCAAAAATAAAAACTGCCAAAAAATTCAAAATTCGAAAAAAATAATTTCCAAAAATAAAATAGGCAAACAACTATTCGAATAAACGTACATTTTCATTCCAAAAATAAAATACCTGGATTCAAGACTTTCTTTTACTAAAGTAAAGTCTGGAAAGTCTAAGTCTGACTAACTTCAGACTTTAACCAGTAGGAGGTAAAATATTTAGTTTGGTGTGAAGAGGCTTTGTGAATATATCTGCCAATTGATTCTTCGAGTCAATGAACTGAATCATAATCTCCCCATTTTGGACATGATCTCTTATGAAATTGTGTCAAATCTCTATATGCTTTGTCCTTGAATGAAGAATTGGGTTCTTTGTGACATCTTGAAAATTCAGTTCTATTTTCAATTGAATGAGTCGGGCTTTTCATTAACGCGCCAATAGTGCTTTTCTCCGAGGTGGCCACTCACGAGATAACTAGCTTATCAGGTGAAGCCGTTAAGGGATTTTAAACACAATAGACTTGAGAATTCGACTATGAATCAACTGCTCGACCATGCTAGTCTACAAGGGTCATTACGACACAGTTAAAAAAATCGATCAGGGATCAAAGATAGGTCGGTTTGACTGAGATTTGTGGCTAAATGTGGGTGATTCCACTAATTTGCAAAATTCTCGTTGATAGGCACTAGACTGATTTTTCTATCGTTTTGGCGCCATGTGTCCGTATTTGAAACCTTGAGATTTTCACGACAACCGACAGCCGCCAATGTGTCGAAAAGGTACGTGTGGCTCGAAGAAAATCGACCACGGGTCAATTGCACCAAAAATTCCTAAAAGCTACCTAGTAGGTTAAGTCACGCTAAAATCGTGTCGGATTGAATTTAACCGCAAATTTGAACCCGATTTCAGAAATTGAAAGTTCTGTCATGTTATGATTTATTTTAGGAACGTCGACTCACCTTTCAAGGAATTTTCTACGAGTTCGAGATTTTTACGGAAAATCGATTCGGACGATTCGGAAAACGAACGGAAATTCAAATGGGCTAATTTAAAGGGATTTTTGGCCTCTTGTGTGAACTACTTGGTGAAAGGCAATTGTGTGTTTCTTCAACAAAATTGGACATCAATCGAAGAAATTTGTTAAGAAATCGGATTTCAAGAAAAGGGAAATGGAATTCAGAATTGAAGGAAATGGTCATTTTTGCTGCCTAAGACTCGTTATTTGGGGAAATTATGGTGCAAGAATGCAAGTGAGGATCAAGTATTTTAACTTGAGGATTTTTGGGGACCAATTTGGATTGAATGGAAGTTGCGGGACTAAGAATGGATAAATATGGAATATTCTATTTAATTTTTCTTTCCCCCCTTCTCTTTGGCCTCCCCCTCTCTCACACGCCCCTTCCCCTTGACCGACGTCCCTCTCCCTTTCTCTTTAATTCCGCATGTCTCTTCCCCCCCTGGCCGACAAACCACTGCACTCTTATCGTCTTCCCTTATGCCGACGTCCCTTTTTCTCTTTCTCCTCTCTCTCTCTCTCTCCTCTCTCTCTGTCTGCCCCCAAACCCCCCTTCGGTCTTCTAATTTTTGCTTTCATTTTTCCCTAGTTTCGATCGCCCTTCACCTTGGACGAGCGGCTTTTGGTTTTCTTTTCATTTATGTTCTTCAAAGCCCACTGCCCCATGCTCTCTGCTATCGTCATCTCCCTTGTGTGCCTCCCTCCACCATCGTCACTCCCCCGCTCAGCTTCTGCCACCATGCGAAGCCACCAACTTGCTTCTCTCCATTTTCATCCAACTGCATCTCCACGATCCCCCTTCATCCGAGACAGCCCTGCTGCAGCCCACGCAAGTTTCAGCTTCATCGTCCTTCTCATGAAGGTGAGCCGAGCAGCCCCAACGATCAGCTACGAAGCCAGCGATGCTTCTCCGAGCAACTCAGCTCAACCCACAATCCAACTTCGAAATAAGCAGAAACCAGCCCGTCGAGCCAAGGCCAGCAACCTCTCGAAGTCAGTCCAGCAACCGTGGGCCTTGTGTGGCCAATTTTGGGCCTGTCCCGCCCGCTTGATGTCACCGCTTTGGAATTTATTGGCCGCTGTCGTGTCCCCGTCGTTTTGGTCCGAGCGGATCGCAAATCAAGTGAGTTTAACTTACTAATCCCTGCTTAGTAAGTTAATAACGTTTAAGGGTAGATTAGTTTAGACTAAGTATGGATTATGTGGTTAGTTAGATTGGATTAGTGAATTAATTAACCGATTTTGCATGTTAGGTGGTTAGTTTAGTGCAATTAGGGCCTAAACAAGCTCTAGTATTTATCTAGAGTGGTTTGGGAATTTTCCGACCCCATCTTGGCTTTTAATTAGGCTTTACGGGCCTAAGTTGCTATTATTGGCATTTATTAATTATTTTCCATAATTATTTATTTATTTATTTATTGTCCGGAAATTAGACCGGGATAGCCGGCGACCGAAAATTTATGTTGTTTGCAGTGATGTGATCTATTTATTTAATTGAGTTCTAATTTGTGTTGATTGTGTATGATTTGGGATTTTAGGAATTTATTCCTAAATTTATTAAATTCAATAATTAATTGGAAAATCACCGGGTATCGGTTTACAACGCTAAAAATAGATTTGTGGACTGTTTAAATTAGTGGGATTTTCAAGTGTGAAAATATTATATTTTGACTAAGGCCGACCGTGTACCCATACACGAGTATTTTTTTATCGGGTATGATAAAAATAGTGAAAATGTTAGATGGTCAGGATGGTATACTATATCAACCTATGAGCTCGATATGTCATCTTAGAGTGAGCAGTATATCGATATACTATATCAATCTACGGGCTCTGATATGTCAGCTTAGAGCGAGCAGTATACCTTATCAGCTTAGAGTGAGCTATGTTATTGATCAGCTTAGAGTGAGTATTGTCAGTATACTATATTAGCCTATGGGGATATGTCATCTTAGAGCGAGCAGTATACTATTTATCAGCTTAGTGCGAGCTATACTATCTATTTATCAGCTTAGAGTGAGCAGTCCTGATTATGATCGGACTTCTAAAAAGTATTAATTGAGATGACCGAGGAATTGTCTTGTTGACATGGAATCGACTGAGTCGATTGATCGATAATTTGATCCGATTGGATGAATTGGTTGGTTGAAATGATTGGATGACTATTTGAATTTATTGACTTGCATGAAGGAATTGAGGTCAAGGTAAGTCTTCCGACTTGTGCTTGTGCTTAGGCAGCCCTGAGAGTGTATTTTCTTCCTAATCAGGTATTAGGGAGTGAACTTGCTGAGACGTCGTCTCACCTCGTTGTGGGATAACATTTTCAGGTCCCTAGGGTACAAAACCCAGAGCTTGAGGTGGAAGGGTTAGGAGCATGGATGGCTCAGAAGTTCTTTTGAAGATCGACTTCCTATACTTAGACCCTAGAGTTGGCCCCTATTTTTAAACCAGATTGTTGTTTTAATAAAGTGTTGATTTGAAATTCGTGGCCCTACTTTTCTATCCCATCTTTATGTTGTCTGGGGATTATTTATTCGTTTCCACATGTACATTAAAAAGAAGAGGTCGGCGACGCGTCCTGGGACGTTGCTATTAAATCAACCAAGGAGGGATGGGCACGCGCTCGGAGGATCGAGGCGTGACATTCTTCGTGAGATTAATAGCACTTGTGTTGTCGCATTTGATCTTAGTACACGATTCTTCAATTCCAAAGTCTCTTAACTGTTGTCTTATCCACAAGATTTGAGAACAACAGCTCTCAAGAGCCACATACTCTGCTTCTGCAGTTGATAGAGCCATAGTACTCTGCTTCCTTGAGAACCAAGACACCAGCATGCTGCCTAGCACTTGACAAGTACTAGAAATACTTTTTCTATCGACTTTACAACCTACTAAATCTGCGTCTGAATATTCAAGAAAAGTAAAGTCTCTTTCTTTAGGATACCACAAACCTAGCTTTGGAGTTGTTGCAACGTATTTGATGATGCATTTTGCAGCACTTAAATGAGATTCTTTGGGATCTGATTGGAATCTAGCATAGATGCAAACACTAAACAAAATGTCGGTCTAGATGCAGTAAGATAAAGAAGAGAACCGATTATGCTCTTGTAAAGCTTCTGGTCTACTTTCTTTCCTCCTTCATCTTTGTCCAGCTTCAAAGAACTTGACATTGGTGTCTCTGTCTTTTTGCAATTCTCCAATCTGAATTTCTTAATGACATCTTTTGCATACTTCTCTTAGTGAATAAAGATACCTTTCTCCGATTGTCTAACTTGCAATCCCAAAAACAAAGTTAACTCACCCATCATACTCATCTCGAATTCATCCTTGCATACATCTAGAGAATTTCTTGCATAGATTTTTATTAGGGGATCCAAAGATAATATCATCAACATAAATTTGAACCAGCAGAAAATCTTTACCCTATCTTTTTATGAATAAAGTAGTATCTACCTTTCCCTTAACAAAATCATTTTGGGTTAGGAATTTACTTAATTTTTCATACCAAGCTCGAGGTGCTTGCTTCAATCCATATAAGGCCTTTTTCAATCTATAGACTGAGTCTGGCTTTCTTGGATCTTCAAATCCAAGTGGTTGTTCCATATAAACTTCTTCTCGTATAAATCCATTGAGGAAGGCACTCTTTACATCCATCTTGAATAACCTAAAATTTTTATAGCAAGCAAAACCAAGTAATAGTCTAATTGCTTCTAACCTTACTACTGGTGCATAGGTCTCATCATAATCTATCCATTCTTCTTGCGTATATCCTTTGGCCACGAGTCTTACTTTGTTCTTGATCACTTTTCCTTTCTCGTCCATCTTGTTCCTGAAAACCCATTTTGTCCCGATAATAGACTTACCATTAGGTTTAGGAATTAGCTCCCAAACATCATTGATGCTGAACTATCTAAACTTTTCTTGCCTAGCTTTGATCCAGCTTTCATCAGACAGAGCTTCTTCTACACTTTTGAGTTCTATCTCAGAAACAAGTGCTAGTTCACTCGACTCTTCTCGCCTTTTGAATCTAGTACGAATTCCTTCATCAATGTTGCCAACAATGAATTCTTTGGGATGACTTAACTTATGCTTCCAATTGCTGGTTGATCTGAGAGTCTGCTGATCCTCTACTTCAATTGAGTCTTCTTGTTCTACTTGAAGTTGATCTCCAGAAGTTTGAACCACTTCGGGGGAAGTAGATTTTGTAAAGTCTTGAATGAGTTCAAATTCTTCAAGTTGAGTCTAATCCAACTGATTCTGCATAAAATCTTGAAACGTGACGTTCATAGATTCTTCCACAGATTAAGTCTTCTTGTTAAAGACTCTGTATGCTTTGCTTGAGGTTAAGTAGCCAAGGAAAATTCATTCGTTTAATTTTTCTTCAAACTTCTCGATTCAATCATTTGTATTTTTCAAAACAAAACAATTACAGCCAAATACATGGAAGTAAGAAACATTTGGCTTCTTCCCTTTATACACTTCATATGGATTTTTCTCCAAAATGAGCCTCAAGAACACTCTGTTGATGATGTAGCAAGCTGTAGAAACTACTCCTACCCAAAATCAAGAGGATATTGCTCTCAATTAAAAGGGTTCTTGCCATCTCTTGTAAGAATATGTTTTTTCCTTCCACAACCCCATTTTGTTCTGGAGTATATGGAGAAGAGAAACATGCTGAAAACCAGATTTATCACAGAACTTCGCAAAGTCTTGATTTTCGAATTCACCTCAATGGTCTGTTCGTATGCTTGAAATAACATATCATTTTTCATTCTTAACCTTCTTGGCAAAATTTGAGAAGTGAGAGAAAGCTTCAAACTTATTTGTCAGAAAGTAAACCCAAGTAAAGCAAGAGTAATCATCCACGATTACTAGGCAGTACTTCTTTCCACCAATACTTTGAGTTGTGATTAGTCCAAAGAGGTCCATATGCAGAAGCTGCAAAACTCGATTAGTAGAAACTTGATTTACAGATTTAAAAGAACTTCTAACATGTTTTCCCAAAACACATGGAGTGCATAGATCAGACATTTGATAAGTCAAGTTGGGAAGACCACGAACAAGCTTCTTGAAAGAAATCTTGGCAATCTGCTTCATGTTAACATGACTAAGCTTTCGATGCCAAAGATTTGCTTCATCTTGAATAGATATAAGACACCGAGAACTTTCTGGTTTTATATCCAGAAGATAAATATTCTCATGCCTTCGTTCAGTGAAAAATTGAGAGAAGTCTTTGCTTGTTCCCGAACAAATGCCTTCTTGGAAATTTATTTTGAATCCAATATCGCAAAGTTGACTTATGCTAAGTAGATTGTAATTCAGACCTTCCACCAAGGAAACATTGTTGATAGTCAAGCTTCCAATCTTCACGGTTCCACAACCAACAATTTTTCTTTTGTTGTTTCCACTAGAGGAAACTTTTCCACCATTTACTTGAACAAGTTTTATAAAGCAATTTGAATCTCTTGTCATATGTCTCGAATATCCACTATCCAAATACCATTTGATCTTCCTCTTGATAGTGATCTGCAATCAAAAGAGAAATTCAAATTTTCTTTGGTACCTAGATTTTCTTGGGTCTAGGAGGGTTAGTAAAAACAATCTTAGCTCAATCCTTCTTAACTGGTCTCCAAACCTTGGGACATTCCTTCTCGAAATGTTCTGAGCTGTTACACTTTAAAGATTTGAGAGCACTTCGGCCAACAGGTTTTACAAAAACCTTTTGAAAGTGATTTTTGTAAAATGCCCTTGTGGGTCTTTGTTCGATTCTTTATTTAATTTTGGGAAAATCAATTAAAGGAATAGTTTATGAAGTCATACCCAAACCAGATTTGTTAAAATAAGGTCTTTGTACATAAAGAATTTTCTCCAACTTTTCACATCCTTTTGAAAATCTTTTTGTGATATTTGAAATATCTTCCTTCAAAAAGGCATTTTCCTTCGAAAGAGAATTAGAATTTACTTTCAAATCAATAAAACTTTTATCCAGATTTTCAAACTCAATTTAAAATTCTATAGCCTCAATTTAAAATTCTCCTTTTTAGTTCGGAAATTCTTTTAAGAGATGTTTCGAGACTGAGACAGAGTTCATCTATATACTTTGAGACTTTTATAGGAATTTTTAAATTGCTAACCTCAACTTCTTGATCTGAATCTGAATCAGAGTCTGTTTCTGATTCTAAGTCTGAATTGGAATGAGCCATTAGACATGTATTAGCATATTCCTCTTCACTTTCCTCACACTCAGTATCACTCCAAGTTTCTGCTTTGAAAGCCTTTTTGTATTTCTCTGTTCTTCCATTCTTTTTCTTCAAGAGAGAACAGTTAGGTTTGATATGCCCATTTTTCTTACATTCAAAGCATATTACATCTTTGCTGATTTCATTGTCCTTTGTTGATCTCTTCTGGAAGTTTTGAGTACTCTGTTTCTTCCAGTTGAATATTATTCCCTTCCTATTCAACTTTCTGAATTTTTTAATCATAAGTGCTAGCTTCTCATCGTCCATGTCATCTTTTGAATATGTATCATCAGAATTATCATTAGATTTTAAAGTAATTGACTTCTTACCTTTAAGATCTTCTTCCTCATTGATTTGCTCCACTTCATATGATTGAAGTGTGCCTACTAGTTCGTCTACTGAAAGAGGCATGATCCTCTAGGTTTCTCTGATTGACGTCTTCACGTGATTCCAGTCTTTGGAGAGTCCACATAGTAGTTTATTGACCTTCATTGGTCCTAAGATTGGTTGTCCTTGGTATGCCAGGCCGTTTACAATCTTTGTGAATCGACTAAACATATCAGTGATGGATTCTCCAAGCTTCATCTTGAAGGCTTCATACTGTCCGAGTAGAATATTAATTTTTGTTTCCTTTACTCGATCAGTCCCTTCGTAAGTAACATGCAACCTGTCCCAAACTTTTTTCGTTGTTTCACAAGAAGAAATTCGGTTATACTCAGTGGGAGATAAAGCATAGTATAAAGAGTATATGACTTTAGCATCAAGAGCTTGTCTCTTGGTTATTTCTGCTTGTGTTAATTCGCCAACATCTACAGCTTCCTTTCCTCTCTGAGGTTGATGTAGCTTTGGGATTGATCCCTTTTTCTACCACATCCCATTCCAATGGATCTTTCGATCTCAGGAATGCCTTCATCTTGTTTTTCCATACATTGTACTCATTCCCATCAAAGTAAGGAGGTCTAGTGTTGCTTTGGCCTTCAACCAAACCTAGAGCCAAAATACTAGCCATAGATCTTTAGCTTTAGAAATAAAAATACTCCAATAAAATAAGCACACAAGCTCTTATACCAATTGAAAGGGTTAGTTGCAACACCTAGAGGGGGGTGAATAGGTGTGAAAATAATTTTCGCAAGGTTCAGAAGTAATAGTTTGCTTTTTAGAAAACAATAGACTATGAACGAATTCAGATTATAGCAGTTAGATAAAACTATTAATAGAATAAAAAGAGTTCAAGGAAGAGAATAAGAACACAAGATTTATAGTGGTTCAGCTTAGATCAAGCCTACGTCCACTCTCCCACGCTGACAGCCCACTGGCTGGATTCCACTAAGAAACAAAAGAGATTTTACAATATTGTAATCTCGACTTCACAGTGAAGTCTCTACTGGTCTCTCACAAAGTCTCACTATGAGTTTCTCTCTTTTGTATACAACTTTGAGTTCAGTATTTGGATTAACAAGGAAATGAAAAGCTTCAGACTTTCAAATTTCTCTTTCACGCACACTCTCAAACAACTAGAGAGTTCGCCTTAAATACTCCTTCATGCCTTCACGACCGTTGGCACTTTCCAAAGGAATTCTTCCAATCTACCCGTTGGACAGAATCAATCAAGGGGATCTCGAGTTGGTTGATTAATTGTGATGAAAGTCCGTCAATCCTGTTCGCCCATACAATCAGGATCTTGGTTTCCATAAGTAAAACTTTCCAAGTTTGCTTGCCTTCCAAAAGATTTGATTATCAAAATTGATTCCATTAAGGATAATCAATCATGTAGGTGCTATATCCAACTAGAGAATCATCCATAAGCCATACGAATCGAATCCTTGAAGAAATAAAGATAATCTCGCATCTGGATAAATCTTCATTCTTCAGTAGCATTCAGTCTGAAATCTGTTAGTGTGAACAGATTTTGAACCTAAAGTCTGGCGGTCTTCAAACTTGAACCTAAAATCTGTCAGGGGAAGATGTGGTGGGAACTATGGTGGAACAGAACATTGGAGCACACACGAGCCCATTTGGTCGAACTCATGAACTCACATAACGTTCTCATCTCCAATCTTACCTTCAGAAATTCACCCTTTTGGACGATTCATCCTGTTTACTGCAGGTTTGGCAATTGCTTTCTTATGCTGGTTTGTGGATTCTGCATTAATCTCTTGAGAAAAGTAGCTCTATCGTGAAACCGAGTGATTGCTTTTGATATTTTCAACACAAGTTCCGCACAAACATTCTCATCTACCCATAATTTAAACGAGTGTTTGACAAATATTTCACAAGGGAATTGTACTTATTTGAAAGGACACTGGTTCCACGCCTTTTTGGGCCAATTATTCTGTTGCCTAATTGCAGAATACTTTTTTTTTTTTTTTTTTTTTTGGGTGTGGTTCAGTAACGTTGTTATAAAAGACATGACGATCTTGGCTCCCCTCAATGCCCCAAATACAGATGGTATTGATCCAGGTATGTCACTGTTTCCCTCCGCATTTCTCTTTCTCCTTGGAGTATCGAAGTTTCTTATCATACTTAGCACAATACTAGGGAATTGTAACACCAAAATGGATAGAGAATATTAAATAGATTGATTCAGATATCTGTTTTATGGAAGGGACAGAAGTTGCAAGAAAGGAATGAAAATTTATCTTCTTGACATTTTTCAGTCTCTCTGTGACTGGAGATTGCAGAGGGATAAGTGGTAGATTAAAAGAATCACCCTTTATTCCATCTGAAAATCCCAAGTGGCAGAAAATGAATTGATTTTATTCATAAGACAAAAGATGTCCGTGTCTTGATTCACCTTTCTTTTCCTCCCAAGAACCTGTACAAGTGGAGTATGCACTAGCACCCCTTAAGTTTATTCATGTCTTCCTGTCCTTTCAAATATCCAGACTCATGTAGCAAAGTGTGCATCGAAGACTGTTACATTGAGAGCGGGGACGATCTTGTGGTGGTAAAGAGTGGATGGGACCAATATGGAATTGCAACAGCGCATCCTAGTTCAGATATTATTGTTAGGAGAGTATCGGGAACCACTCCCACTTGCTCTGGGGTCGGGATCGGTAGCGAGATGTCGGGAGGGATTTTAAACGTGACTATAGAAGATCTGCATGTCTGGGACTCTGCCGCAGGAATCCGTATCAAGACAGATATTGGTCGAGGAGGTTATATAGCAAATATCAATATAATTAACGTGATCATGGAACGGTTCAAAATTCCCATAAGATTTAGCAGAGGTTCTAATGATCACCCAGATGAGGGATGGGACCCGAAAGCCATTCCTAGAGTGAAGGGTGTATTCATAAGCAACGTGGTGAGCATGAATTCTACAAAAGGCCCTGTCTTAGATGGCATGAAGGTTTCACCATTCGAACAGATATGCATGAAAAATATCAGCTTATTTGGATTACCTCCTCCTGTGAAGTGGCACTGTGAATTTCTTTCACGAGCTTTACTTAGCAATTTGTTTTTCTACGGTGACTTTAGCAAATCTTTAATTCTTATGCATATATTTCTTATTGTGTTCTATTTCAATTCTTATGAAAATATATAAATAATTAGATGAAAGCAAAATATTTCATGATCATACATATCTTGATAATGCATGCTTCAAATTAGTTGTTTATATGTACGTAGATCTTATTTTTAAATGTCTATGAAAAAGTAAGGCTGAAATTATTTCAACAAAAAAAAGGCTTTCCTACATCTAGGAAAAGGAAAAATTAAAGAGAAATTTTTACTATTTAAAACGTTTGTTACATATATTTAGCAAATAATTTATATATGGATTATTGATTCTGAAAATCCAGTTCTTACGCATATACCACATTCTACTTGTAATATATATAATTATGGAATATAAATTTTTTCACCTAATTATACATAGATATCTCCAAATAAGATGAAAAATTATGCATTCCATAATTGCACGTATTTTGATAATAAATGTACATATGGATTGTATTTTCAAATGCCTATATAAAAAGAAGGCTAAAAGTTATATTTCATGGTTGCGCCTATTTTATAACACGAACATTAGGAAATTACTAACTTATTGACATAAATATTTAACTGCTGAAAACAACTACTTTAAAAGGTTCCTATGATATGATAGTGCATATTTCATCACTATATAATGTTAGAGGGTCATTGAAAAGTTATATAACATGAGAACCTTTTTATGATAAATAGACGAATCAATAAAAAAAAATTCCATCACATCAAACTTGAATTACAGCTCGTCTCTTACAAGTAAATGAAAATTACAAATCAGAATACATTTAATATTTAAAAAAAAAAAAAAAGAACCCATCAGACTTGAAGTTGCTCAAGCTGGACAGCCTTTTGGCCTTCAGAGGGACAGTCTCCTCCAAGACAGCCCTCGAGATGATCAGACAAGCAGGAGCCGTCGATGTTCTCGTGGTGGTGGGACTTGCAGACGAAGTAGATCATTGTCTGCACGACCAAATCGAACAGGCCCAGCATCGACACCAACAACAAGCAGATCAGCCCAACCCCAATCCTGATTCCAATAGGAACAAAGTCCAAGACCACGAAGAATTCAAACAGTGCCTGAACCAGTACGGAGCACACCAAGACACCAAGAAAACACCAAACCGATAGGCCTATCTTGCCCTTTATCAGTCTCTTGCTCTTCGCCATCGCCTTCCTTCCATACGCATCTTCAAGAACCGAGATCACGCTCGCCAATTGCCAAATCATTGTGATATAAACAAACCCAACGATGTACAAGATCAAGAGAATTACCGCCACGGCAATCCCAAGTGCAGGGCCAACCGAAAATTGCCTCACCACGACAAGCCATACGATCAGAAGCCCCACAGCCACAACGTTGTACACCAAGAAGAGTGCAAAGCACCAGAAAAAAGTGACCATGAGCCTCTTCCACACTCTGGGCAGGATGCTCATGATCTTCTTGAAACTAATCTGCTTGGCCGCGCGAACGCAGGCTACTGTATAGACAACAGCTGCGGTTGAAAGGAGAGAGAAGATGAAGATGAAGATGAAGTAGCCGACCTGGACGAGCCAGAAAGCAACCGGCTCCTTCTTGAAGGAGAGGAGCTGCGAGAACAAGGGGTCGGCGAGGAAGATGACGCAGAAAGGGAGGATGAGAGCGAGCGTGATCTGGGCGAATATCTTCCTCCATTTGAGGATGATCTTGGAGGTCTCCCTGTAGATGCCGAGGAACCCTAGGAATTGCAGCTCGTTCTGGTCTCTATCCATCGTCTCTTTCGCACAGAGAAATCAAGAACGAGCGAAACGACCGATGTTTAGAGCGACTGGGATATTTCTTGAAGCAGAACTAAAGAAGAGATTCAGAGACTCGGGTACTTATAGAGGGTCTTGAGAAGAACAGCCACCGAGTCAATTGATGAAGGAAGAGAGTGACGCCGTCAACAGTAGTGGGGGTAGGAAGAGGTAAGTAAGACTTTGAAATTTGAACGGGTCAAACCTTTTTCTTCAGATTCGTACGTCTTCATGCGATTTCTTGCCGCCATTATTGAAAGTGAGGGCAATAACGTGGAAAGTGGGGGGGCTTGTTTGACCTGGCTAGGAAATTTCCTCGAGAAGTTCACGTACATACATGCGGAGCAGAGGTCTGTTTAAAATAATTGGGTCGCCCAGACACAGTGGCGTTTCGTGTTGGGGTGTGCGGTTCATCTACTCCCATCGATAGGAAGGCACAGGGAATCCCACTCCTCAGTGAGTGGGAGGTGGTCTAGGGGACCCGACCCGATAGGATTGTAAAGAGATGGTCTTCATAGTTTGGGTCCGTATTTTATTAGTAGTTTGAGTTTGGGATTATGAATAACTACTAAGAACTCTGTTCATTTCGCGGAAAATAATTTACGAAACGTTTTCTGGATTTTCCGGTCTTCGTTTCATGAAAAATTAATTCCTTTGGGAAAATTAATTCCTTTGGGACAATAATTTATGAGAAACGTTTTCCGGATTTTCCGGATTTTCTTAAACGTTTTCAAGTTTTAGTCAAATACCATAAAATATTGTTATTTTCTTGGAAAATGACTCATTTTCCGCGAAACGAACGGACTTTTTAAATATATATATATAAATATATATAATCCATTTGTCTTATAAATGAGAATTGTAACAAATAGGTAGGATGTGCTAATTATAGTGGAATCTTCTACTAGATGTGGCCACAGTTTAAAGGTGAATTAGGTGGGATAAACTTTACATCTTGATTTCTCTTACTCACTTTTACTCCATATTTCATTGTGTTTGTATGTTTAATCCTAACATTTCTTATAGGCGCCAAGTGTCATATGCTACGATTTACTATTTCATGTTGGGATGTGGTTTACACTCTCCATCGACAGTAAGGCACGGGAATCCCACTCCCTAATGAGTGAGTGGGGGATCCCGGGAGCCTGCCCTAGTGGGGTCGTAGGGGTAGGGTTTTTATAGTTTGGGCCGTATGAACTTGGGTCAATCACAGGATTAATTTCTTGTGTTTGTCGAGATGCGACTTGAAAGCTTCTTCATGGATTTGCCAAATCAATGCTAGTTTTCTCGGCGATTCAAGCTGAAACCCTAGCTTTTGTTGGAGATCTAAAATTTTCTCTCTCCAAATGACATGAACTCGTTAAGATGGAGTCAGACAGTTCAGCTTTAGTTTAGACAATGAAGAGCGCAGATCAATGGGAAGTGAGAGTGCTTATCATGAAGCCCGTGAGCTTCTGGGCCAATTTCCTAATTTAATTTTGGCCCACCACAATAGAAAGACAATCACTATAGCCCACAATTGATATATCTATGTCTATATATATATAACAATTGTGGCCAATAGAGTGTGTCTATACACATTTTAATATTTCTAATTTTTTTTTATTTACCTATTATTACTATTCCAAAAATATACTTTTATAGCAGTAACAATTTCAAAGAATAATCTACACCGTACATCAAGATATATTTTCTTGAAACTTTTATAATTTTTAAGCAATCACTCTTTTCAATATAATATTAGTTTTGTTCATAAAGATATTTAAGTATGAGACCGCCAATATTTCACTATTGTGACATGAATTTCTAAATAACATATCAAATATGGTGATGCAAGTGAAAATTCAATGGGTAGTCATCTTAAAACCAGCAAATTAGATTTTATAAAGTATAAAAAATAACTGGCTTTAAGTATTTATAAATATAAAATATATCAACAACCAACTGTTGGCAACAAAATTTGTACAAGAAAAGTTAGGTTATTTAAATATTTTTAATATGAAAATAAATCAACGGAATTCTATCTATGCATTTCTAGTCAAAAGAAGTATTGCGAATTTCTTTAAAAGTACAACTTAAATATTGCATTATCTCCGCAAGATACCAAAGAATTCTCTTTGCAATGCATTGTCAAGATGACGATGTCCACCAACTCTTGTTAAAACAAAAGGATAGACAGCAAATATTTACTCAATAGATTAGGGAAAATTTCTATAGAAAGAAAGAAAACTGAAATATATGGAATTGGAAGATGATTTTTAAGAAATCACTTCTAAATCTCTATAAACTGAGAAGAGCGAATGGAAATTATTCTAATTCTACTCAAATAGCTTGCTCACCTTTTCCACACCAAGTCGATCGCCTAAAGGTGAAGAATCTGACAAATGGAGGAAACTTATCATTATATTTATTTATATTTTTTTACATGCTCGAAATATTACATCTACTCATATTTGATTCAATAAATTAATTTCAGTTTTAGGTCTCATGTTTTCTTTTAATCGGAGGATATAACTACGTGATAGGCTTTGGATTCATTTTAAGGAAAAATTCTCACGTAAACTCTAGTGGAGAATTTGACTAATGTGAATATTTATTTTGTTACAATTTTCTGCATATTATTACTCTCACCGAAATTCATGTTGACCCAGCATCTAGAATCAAATAATATGAACATGTATAATTTCAGAATCGTACAACACATATGCATCTTGCTAAGCTTGAATTAAAATATCTAATTTATATCAAGGTTCAACTCCACAAATAGTCTGATGTTGATACCATATCTGAAAATTATTTTTTCCACCATCAATGGAATTAGATAGAAAAGAATGGCACCAGTGAATTTCAGATGCAATGGATATCAAGGGAGGAAAAGTATGTGTTTTAGCATTAAACACACGCAGGAACTTGCAAGCGCGTCTTAAAAGGCACAATCTATCGATCTCTTGAACAACAGGTATGAATCAAAAGGTGCTAATTAACCCCTCAAGATCAGAGCATAAAAAAGAATTAGCGCACCCTGAAATTTTTACTTAGGTGAGCCACTCGGAGTTAAGTTCGCCCTCTCATCTTATCCTTGAAATTAGCGGGATATTTCATAGATTCAGCATATCTATCTAAGTAGACTTTTTCATCCTTTAAAAAGAACAAGAATCCCTAATATAAACCATTTTCAACTCATGTGGCACTTTTCATTTATTAACAAGTTCTGCTTCTGATTAAAAATTGCATCATGCACATTGAGAAGCTACCAGTTCAGGTCAAACCCCAGGCTAGGTGGCCCTCTTGCCACCGCTAGTCAACTCTCTCTCTCTCTCTCTCTCTCATGGTGCAACTTAGGCTCCATGCTTTTTCCTTGTCTGCCTCATGATTGCAAAAGGGCTTATTTGAGTAACAGGGAAGTCTACATGGCCATAGATAGTTTTGAAGATGAATTTACATTTTTCAGGTACTTCCAAGTTTACTTGCAACAGGACCCTTTTGAGGATACCTTTATATTATGGGGAGGATGGGGTCAATTCAAATTCGGGTTGTATCAATATAGGTTGTCTTCGGGTTCGAGACGATTGATTGGTAATCAAAAGACTCTTCCTAAGCTTGGTGGCACGAGCTTTTTAACCAAGTGGGGTTTTAAAGTTCTTGCCTCCTTTCTCTAGTCTTAGACAACCAGCATAATGTAGAGGATTGAATTTGACTTAACACTTTTTTGAATGACACAAGTATCCCATGGTTTATAGATCCACTCAACCAAAGAAGCAATTTGAAACTGATGTTTGACCGACCTTAGCCATAATTGTCTTCATTTTTTTACCACCTAACCTGTTAATAGAGACACCGTGGGTCAAAAAACCTAACTTGGGCATTGACCAATCTCTGGACCACTTTGGATTATAAGTTGTTCTAAGGGGAGGGGGAACTCCAACATGGGACAAGAATTCCAAATATCAGTGTCCCCTTCACTACCCAACTTTTGTGATCATACACTGTTACCAATTATTCCACGCCTCCCAAAAAGGGAAAAAGAAGAAAAAGAAAGAAAAGAAAAAGGGCACAACCTCTAGCTCTAAAGAGCTAATGTTATTGTGATTTAGGCATACATACAAAAGGAGGAGAAGATGACAATCAATATCCACCATTATTTTATTGCCATGTCCAAAAGGTTGATCTTCCATTCTTTAGAGCTTCAACACTATTGTGCCCACATGAATATAATGATCCTACCTACCCAAACATAATCATAACATTTATTAGATGATTGATAAATGGTATGACTCAGCTTTATCTATCTCAAAAAAGAAAGATCTTTCCTAACTAGCCCCAACAACCTTTATGCTAGAGTCACCAAGATTCTCATTGATATGGGAAATAAAGCTTCAAGTGGCAAAAGATAAAGCCTTGCCATGTTTAGCATTAGTAGCATTTCCCAGCCCAACAGCATAAAATAAAATAAAAGGGCCAGTAATTTGAATTTATAGAGTTAATTAAAAGATCTTGCATCATCACTTGTAGTTTCTAATTTTGCAATAATGAAGATAATTTACAAGTAGTTGATGATCGATCTTTCTATATTTAAAATGATTATAGGTCTCGCGTCTTCTTTTTTAATGATAATTGAGATTATATTACAAATGATCGACATCTTCGCATTTTGTTTCGTGTTGTTTGTTTAATATATTTTTCATTATTTTTCCGCACACGCAACGTTGCATTTCTTTGTTAGCTGTCGGAAGAGAAACACGGGCCTACATTCTTGACTGTATTCCACTTTCTTTTTCCTTTTTTCCTTTTTTTTTTTTTCAATTTCAATTCACAAACTATAGTTGGAAAATAAATTTGATAATACTTCTAATTTTAGTACGATTGTGCATTGGTCCCGGTCCGACTTGAAAACCAAACCAGACTAGCTATTCTATGTTCCCAAAATGGATGGGTCCGGTTTGGGGTTCTAAAAATTTGGAACCAGGAGTAACTGTCTAGTTCTCAATTCCATATAAGGAATTGGACCAACTAGTCAAGATTAATCAAAAAAAAAAAAAAGGAAATTTTTGCCCTATCCTTTCCATTTGGCACGTAATTAATGATTTTACCAAATAAATAAGAAAAGAGCCAGTAAAAGGTATTAGAAAAATCTGGGTCATACCCTCTCTTGTAATAATTTTATCAAGTAAATAAGAAAAGAGCCAAAAAAAGCTATTGTCAAAATCTCGATCCTGTCCTCTCCATTTGGCCTGTAGTTAATAATTTTACCAAATAAATAAGAAAAAGAACCAAAAGAAAGGTATTGTAGCCGTAGGAACCTCAGCCCTATCCTCTCCATATGGTCTGTAATTAATAATTTTACCAATAAACAAAAAAGCCAAAAAAAAGACATTGTGAAAATCGTAAATAAACCCTAATTTATAAATTAGTTTTTAAATGTTGAAAAACTCCTACCTATAGGATATAGAAGAAACCAAAAGGAGAAAAAAGAAGATGAATTACTCAAACTCTGCAACTTAGTAATTTTCACCTAGGCAAGATTTAGATCGATCCTAGAATCGGATGGAATCAACTAGTTTGATTACAGGTGAATTGTGGTTCCTAATTCCATAAATGTGAAATTGATCTTCGGGTTTTCGGGTTTTACGATAGGAATCGACCCATCCAAAAAACTGATTACCGTAAGATTTCAATTTTTTTTTTTTTTTTTTTTTGGTGGTCCAAAAAGAAAATTGTGATCACCCCATAAAAGTCAACTTTTCTCACAGGATCCCGTGAATGGCGCCTTCCTTTCCCCTCCACCTTCCCATGTGAATATGCGCCTGCCTGGCTCGCCCTCCCTACATCCGACCACCACCGAACGAGACTCCCCCCCGTCAAATAGCCTTCCAACACGTCATCCACATGGGGACAGCCGCCGCCGCGGCGATGCGTGGCGGCACCGGTGGACGCTCAGGGTGGGGTCGCCCGCAGAGGATCGCGGACCCCCAAATCTCGACCGTCGCCGTCGACACCGAACAAACCGGATCTTCGACGTTTCCGGAACCGGGGCCCACCCGCCCGCCCCGGTTTTTACGAACCATCCCACGACAAGCTTTCTCTCCCCTTCTTACACGCCCGAAAAACAATAAATAATTTTAAATAGGGAAAAAAATTAATAAGTAATTAATAGATAAAATAGGAAATTAAATAAATATTCTTCTTTTTTTCTTGTGAGAGAGAGAGAAGAGAATAAAATAAAATAATAATTGCGTGCTATTTCTTTCTTCACCTTCGCTTGTTTCGCGCACTGTTGCATCCTCCTTCCCTTTTCCTGTCTGCATGCATGTGAGCGACCACCACGACGACGACGACGACGGCGGCGACGACGACCGACCATGGAGCCCGAGAAACCCACCTTCGGGTTCGGATCCGCCGCCACCCACTTGGCCCGACCCGCGTGGACGCCCTTCCTCCTCCTCCTCCTCTCCTTCCTCGCCGTCCTCTCCGTCCAGATCGCCACCAAGCCGTTCTCCCCCCGCCGCCTCCCCCGCCGCCGCTGCCGGCCGCCCCCGGCCGCCCGGGTGGCGCCTCCGCCCGGGAGCTGCGCCGGGTTCTTCCCCGGGGGATCCGCGCCGGAGAGGAAGGTGGTGATGTCGATGCGGGACTTCGGCGGGGTCGGCGACGGCGCGAGGCCGGAGACGGAGACGTTCCGGCGGGCGGTGCGC
Organism: Eucalyptus marginata; assembly: GCA_014182565.1. NCBI lineage: Eukaryota > Viridiplantae > Streptophyta > Magnoliopsida > Myrtales > Myrtaceae > Eucalyptus > Eucalyptus marginata. The sequence goes on from CM024593.1 coordinate 2,194,332, forward strand.
CACCTGCGGCGGTTCGGGGGCCGGGGCGGGTCGCAGCTGAACGTGCCCAGGGGGACGTGGGTCACGGGGAGCTTCAACCTCACCAGCAATTTCACCCTCTTCCTCGAAGAGGGCGCTCGGATCCTAGGCTCCCAGGTTGGTCAAACTTCTCCCCGTTCTCCTTCTTTCTTTCGTCCTAGTTTTGACCGAACCATCGTGTCCTGTCCAACATCGGAACTTTCGTCCCGACGAATCTACGAGACACACGTACACCGGTACGACATGTACAAAGGAAACCGTTGTTGCTTTCGCTGTTGCTGTTGTTGTGGGGATTGTGCTGATTGATGGGTTTTGGGAGGTACAATGATGGTGCATGATGACTGGCCATGGCCAAGTTCCCATCTTTTCCCTTTTTCCTTTCGTGGGCAAGTCATGTTTTGTTCTCGATCTCCTGCTTTAATCCAGAAAACGACTCGATGATTCTTCACTGCGCCGATCCATCACCTTGTCCCAACAGTGGGTGGTCCGGCATCAGATGAAATTCTACAGAGAAGCCCAGTTTCATGCGTCATTCAAGTTTTAAACTTGAGAAAATAAGGAAGAAAAACGCAGTTCGCTCAACTGTCATCCGTCCCTTCTGTAGCTTCCTCATCTTTTTTCTTTTTTTTCTTTTTAACATTCATGCACAAAGGCTGAAGAAGATGCGTGAGTCTCTGCTGCTGCAGAGCAAAGGGTCCCACTGCTCACGAATTCTCTCCCTTTTATCTTTTTTTTTTTTTAGTTCTTATTTATTTAAAAAGGTAACTTATGCGATGCCAGTTTATCATATTATAAGCTCCATAAGATTCTTCCTAATCAGTGTGATCACGCGTGGACAGAGTCAAGAGGTGGTGAACGAACTTGTTGCGCCAGTTTGAAAAGCTGATCTTTGTGTCCGTTCTTTTGACATTTTGGCCGGCGCTTTTGGCTTTTTGTTTGATTCCTCTTCTATGAAGTGGTTTCTTCCTAACAACTTTATACAGAGTTACCATCAGGCCTATAGCATCTGTGGAATTTAAATAATAGATGAAATTAGAAGTCGCATCCTTTCCTCTGGTTTAACTCTCTGTTTGCTTGTTTTCGTGTATATAAGCAGTGTTCATACATTTTCGCTTCAAATTTGAGTAGTGAAATTGGGCAGAAATGTTTTGTGAACTGGGTATTTTGGGATTTTCGGTGAAATTAGTTTCTGAACATTTGTAAACTGGTTAATACCCCTTTCCAAGGCATTTCAAATGGACTTTCAGCTGAATTTTTCCTATGTGGCATTGCCGTCTATCATTATTGACCACTCATAGACAAAGGCAATCGCGGGTTTAACTGAAAGAATCGGGGGGTTTGTGGAAAATTTTCCCATAAATTATTGGCCTTATTCCAATAGACGCAAGTCAAGAATAGCAAGAGAAAGTGAATCCTATGTAAGAAGATAGATATAGACTCCATATGTTACACAAGTCGAGAATAGGCAGACAATGCGAATCCTGTGTAGAAGGATAGATATGGACTCCACATGTTAGTTTTTCTATGGTAGAAATATGTTGGAGATTTTCGTTGCTTGAAATGCTTGCAATTGCAAAATCTTGATACATCTACATATTTTGCAAGGATAGGATCCAAATGATTGGCCCATCATAGAGCCTTTACCATCTTATGGAAGAGGAAGAGAGAGATTAGGAGGGAGGCACATAAGCCTCATCCATGGGAATGGCCTCACGGATGTTGTCATCACAGGTACCGATTCATTCTGCCACTCATAAATGTTGACAATTTTCAAAAGATATGCAAATTGAATGGACTTGGTTGAAGTATACTTTTCTTGGAGTGCCAATGAAGAGCTAATGGAATTTCACATTAATGTGATGTTGAAATACATCTTTGTCTTACTTCAATGGCTTGTCTTTTCTAAAATTTGTTGTCTTCTATTATATCTTGTCTTCTTGTTGTAGCTGCAGCTTTCCCCCTGTGGAATCCTTGAGTATGCGTTTGTTAGTCGACGAAATATCACTGCCTTTGCTTTGCCTGTCAAAGTTTCCAAGTTTTATTTTCTGTGAATTACTGGTCCAAAATGGTTTCGTAGGGAAAGGTGACTTTCAACCCAGTTAAACAAGTGAGAGTCTCTCTTGGGTGCATCTAAAATTATTTCAGTGGTCCGGAAATAATTGCATCTACTTGATAAACCAAGTTTATCTGACATTTAGTAGGACTGACTAGTTGACTACTAAAAGACAGAGTAGGTAATGGTATTGATGCCGCACAAGTCTAAGCAATAATGGAGGGTTCCATCTATCTTTTAAGAATAGCCATGTAGTTGAAGAGTTAATGTATGAAGTATTGATATAACTTGTGTTCCAGATGCAATGTAAGCTAAGATGATAAGACCAAACTGTTGAACAGGAAACAATGGGACAATAGACGGTCAGGGGAAGATGTGGTGGGAACTATGGTGGAACAGAACATTGGAGCACACACGAGGCCATTTGGTCGAACTCATGAACTCACATAACGTTCTCATCTCCAATCTTACCTTCAGAAATTCACCCTTTTGGACGATTCATCCTGTTTACTGCAGGTTTGGCAATTGCTTTCTTATGCTGGTTTGTGGATTCTGCATTAATCTCTTGAGAAAAGTAGCTCTATCGTGAAACCGAGTGAATGCTTTTGATATTTTCAACACAAGTTCCGCACAAACATTCTCATCTACCCATAATTTAAACGAGTGTTTGACAAATATTTCACAAGGGAATTGTACTTATTTGAAAGGACACTGGTTCCACGCCTTTTTGGGCCAATTATTCTGTTGCCTAATTGCAGAATACTATTTTTTTTTGGGTGTGGTTCAGTAACGTTGTTATAAAAGACATGACGATCTTGGCTCCCCTCAATGCCCCAAATACAGATGGTATTGATCCAGGTATGTCACTGTTTCCCTCCGCATTTCTCTTTCTCCTTGGAGTATCGAAGTTTATTATCATACTTAGCACAATACTAGGGAATTGTAACACCAAAATGGATAGAGAATATTAAATAGATTGATTCAGATATCTGTTTTATGGAAGGGACAGAAGTTGCAAGAAAGGAATGAAAATTTATCTTCTTGACATTTTTCAGTCTCTCTGTGACTGGAGATTGTAGAGGGATAAGTGGTAGATTAAAAGAATCACCCTTTATTCCATCTGAAAATCCCAAGTGGCAGAAAATGAATTGATTTTATTCATAAGACAAAAGATGTCCGTGTCTTGATTCACCTTTCTTTTCCTCCCAAGAACCTGTACAAGTGGAGTATGCACTAGCACCCGTTAAGTTTATTCATGTCTTCCTGTCCTTTCAAATATCCAGACTCGTGTAGCAAAGTGTGCATCGAAGACTGTTACATTGAGAGCGGGGACGATCTTGTGGCGGTAAAGAGTGGATGGGACCAATATGGAATTGCAACAGCGCATCCTAGTTCGGATATTATTGTTAGGAGAGTATCAGGAACCACTCCCACTTGCTCTGGGGTCGGGATCGGTAGCGAGATGTCGGGAGGGATTTTAAACGTGACTATAGAAGATCTCCATGTCTGGGACTCTGCCGCAGGAATCCGTATCAAGACAGATATTGGTCGAGGAGGTTATATAGCTAATATCAGTATAAGTAACGTGATCATGGAACGGGTCAAAATTCCCATAAGATTTAGCAGAGGTTCTAATGATCACCCAGATGAGGGTTGGGACCCGAAAGCCATTCCTAGAGTGAAGGGTGTATTCATAAGCAACATGGTGAGCGTGAATTCTACAAAAGGGCCCGTCTTAGATGGCATGAAGGTTTCACCATTCGAACAGATTTGCATGAAAAATATCAGCTTATTTGGATTACCTCCTCCTGTGAAGTGGCACTGTGAATTTCTTTCAGGGTTCGCTGATGACGTCTCTCCAGTGCCGTGTCCTGAGTTGCAGAACAATAGTTCAACATTATCTTGTCCATAAACACTGTAGGAAATATGTTTGTACAGCAATATGAAAAGGATATTTACGATACTACTGCAGCAATGAAAGACATTTCTGGAGAAAAGGGCTCGAAATATGGGAGTCTTGTGATTCTGTTTACATGACAGAAAGGCCGAGATGTTGAGATTCCTGTCATGTGAATTAAAGGAGGCATTCTGGCCTCAGCAAGAGCCCCCAGTTTAGGAGAGAATGACCGGTTCTCGTTACTTGTGTTGGCGTGAGGAAGAGATGCTTCTGGCATGATTGACAGTTACTGGATTTATACACAAAGCAACATTCATTGATTCAAATGATTTTTCTGCATTCTTTGATATTGTGGATATACACAGCAAGAGGAGAGATCAGGTTGTACAGAAGATGGTGGATACTGTGACGTAGCATGTGAAGATCCCAGTCTTACAGATTGATGCTAAAGTTGATATTGATTACTCAGAAGTAACATTTTTGACTTGATTTGTGTGTCATAGAGTTTCATGCTAATGCAATGAATTTAATTTAGCTTGCTGCATGATTCCATTTACATTTTCCTAAAGAAGTCTTAGTTAGGCTTGCTGTTATAACTAAGGACTTCATGTGAGATTTGAATTCCATTGTCATTCCTGTTGAGTGTCAAACTTGCTTATATAGGGAACCACACAAATCTGTCCATAGTTAATAAATTGACAACGATAGTAAAATTTTCTTCAATTCCTTGAGTAGGATCTACCCCATGATGCCCTTTGTTATCTCTCTGTTTTGGTGTTTGCCACTAACAATTTGGTGCTCACAACACAAAAGGCCTCTCAAATATGAACTAACAAAATTCAAATATTGATACGACCGACCTTACACATACTAGAATCGTAAAAATTGAAATACTGATATGACCTTACCGAGATATGTGCTCCAGCGAAATGAAACTGGAGTTCACTTGTCTCGAGTTAATCTTTCTCCGATGATTCGAGGGTAAACATGTTATGAAATAACATTCTCCGGCAGAGATTGCCAAAAGCTGATTTCTGGAATTCAAATCTAAATTTTTCGTTCTGTCGACTAGAGATTCTTTTTTTAGTAGACCAGTTTTTCTAACCTACGAAAAGCTCCGAAATCTGAGGAGACTAAGCACTGCCATGAGTCAAGTTTCGCTTCAAATCTGTTTTGATCCAGAAGAGGGTTATCGAACGATAAAAGAAAGAACGCGATGTCAGATGTATTTACCCATCTAAACACAGGTTCCCTTGCTTGTAGGATGAGACATGTAGACCATGGTGAATGAAACCTTAAATAGAAAATATGAACAAAGGACAGATGAACAAAAAGAAGAGAACAAATTCGGCTCAAGTTGTATCCAAGGAAGATCAGGTACATGTTGAGTTTACATAGTTGCTTTCACGAGGCTAAGAAAAACATCAAGGTTTTCACCATTTCCAAAAGACATTTGAGCCACACTTGTACTTGTCCTTCCCTTCGCATTCCAACGCCAAATCATCAGAAATGAAGGGCACTTTCTGCAGCACACGACAAAGAATATCATGATCAACAAGAGAAAGTCCTCATGGGGACAAAATTGTTCCGTAACTCTTTGATTTAGCGACGACCATCATTGAGTTCGTCATTGATGTTTCGCTCAGAGATACCACGCCGGTTGTATTAGGACAACAGGAGATATGAACAAATATTTCAATTGTGTCGAAGCCCTAGGAAAGTTAAATAAGAGATGAATTGAACCTTTTGCTTGGCAAGATCCTGGCAGCCAGTGAAGTTCTCGGGGAACTTGCAGGTACCAAACTCGACCGTGTACGCTCTCGCAAAGTTCGCTCCGCTCGTGGCCAATCTCTTCTTATCATTCAGTGCCTACAATCAGATGATTAATCATCAGCTGAAAAGAACTCAGTTCAGGTTGGAACCTATCCACCAAAGAGAGAGTCCGCATCAAACAATACCTTGTTGGCCTTGCTCTTCTCAAGATACTCCTCAATGACACCGGCATCGGCAGAGGAGGTGGAGGCGACAGCAGTGGCGAACACAGTGGCCGCCAAGCAGGCGAGCGCTGCTCTTCTTCCTTCGCCCGCTTTCAACTCAGGAAGTCTGACTTGTTGGGCCCTGATCACAGGCAACTTCTGACCAGGCACACCAGGAGTTGCAACTGAACCAAGCTTTGAGCTGAGTTCAGATGACCCAGTTCCTGAAATGGCATACTTGCAAGCCAGCACACTAGAGTTCATGGTTGCCATTTAGCAAATTTGGGTATGAATTTTTCTGGGCAACCCCCGTTTTTTTTCCTTGGAAAATTCTGAAGAGCAATGAGGGGTTCAATTAGTACTGCTTTTGAAGTTATTGGGTGTGCTTAGATATGGTGGAGAGTTATGTGGAGGAAAAGGATGAGGGAGGCAACAAAAGATTGTGGTGGGAGTGTGGATAAGGTGAGATTGCCTCACTCCTATTGGCAATCTGCATATTTCTTTTCCTTCCTGGGACCAGTGGTGGGACAAGCTAGGCTCGTGTGGCGAGCTCGAGCCCTGGACCCACTTGGGAATCCAAGGTTCATGCTTCATATATCTTGGACTGAGTCTCGATAGGAGTTTCAATTATTCTTACATTGAGGAGACATTCTGAAAGAAACATGTCCGAGTATCAATCTGGAATATGTTTGGCAATATGCCAATAGGTTCAACCCAATACAGAGACCATGCAAAACAGATAAGCAAAACATCAACGACCACATCTCAACTTCTTATTTTGGTCACAATCCAATGCCGCCACAGGGTTTCATCAATGAATCTGTATCGACAATTGTGTGGCAGTAGAAAGAGCACTCTGTTCAAGATGACATGCTTGTTCATTTGCTCAAATCTTGAAGGAACAAACTAATTGACACATAAGGAAAAAAAACGCAATTGATACATCGAGCTCGAATGTGTCGAAATCAAAATAAAGAGAGCTTAGGAGACCAATGACCCAAAAAACATAGAGAGACAGAAAGATTATGAAGTTCAACATATTCTCAGAAATTCCTTCAAGTTCAGCATTTTCATGCACGAGCTCCAAACAATCAAGATGCCAGACCAAAATCAAACGAATATGTGCTTACCAAGTTTGAAATTTCACATGCCATCAAAATAACTTCAACATATTTCACATGAAAAATACAATAATCTTCTGTACATCAATCAAAAGGGTATCTACCAATAGACATGAATACACATGTTGGCAAACAGCCTCCATAATAGACAGTTTACCGTCAGGATCGAAGATTAGTCAGCATGTTGTTTATCATGCTTAAAAAGAAAAGAATTTAATTCTCTACCAGCTGAGAAGAAAACAAAAAGCATATTACAGAAACAAGGCGAATGAAGAGAAAAGGAACCAAAATGTGAATGTCCAAAATGCTTCCAAGTAAAAAAGTGATTCACAAGGGGCTAGAAGGTAAGCAGCTCAAGCTATATCCAAGCATGCACCAAAGCTTGGACATTGGATCATCTCTTCATTTTCTAAATGGCACACCTCCAGAAACATAGATTGCAACCAATTTGTTCTGAAGTGAGATCAAATGAAAGAATCAGTCCGCCAAAAACAAATTGAACATTTATCTCTATGCTGGAAAGGCCACTTTGCGTTAATTGTCATCTCAGTCGAGACAATCTCTTTCTCTTACGGTTCTTTTTTAAAGCAACAGTCATTCTTGTGGAGTCCTTGGAACTTGATGGCAAACCTAAGATGGCTGATGGTACGCAAACAGATGTTCTGGTTTTCTTGGACGACCATTGGATTGGCAGTCTTTTCACTACAGTGCCAATATCATTAGTGCTATTCAACTCGACAAGTTTCTGTATCTGATCAAGCATCTGATAGGTCCAAGCCATTGACTGATCTAGTGCTAGCGAATCATCCAAAGGCATTCTCCAGATATTCAGCAATATCTCCCTGAATGACTGCATAGACATGGAAGATTGGCAACCTCGACGAATTTCACATATCATGTTGACCTTTAAGACATGCTTGCAAAGGTTTGCCTGCATCGACCATGGACAATCACAAAAAGCAAACTCCGATCCTGGGTTCCACACTAAGTGTGTCACACTGCTGTCTTTTTGGCCTTGCACTTTGGCATAGAGGTGATCTTTCTCATCAAAGGTGACGGCAGAATCAGGAATTTGCAAAGCTCGGTGCCACGATGTAGAAGTGATATATTCCTCTCTAACATTTTGAAAGGAATCACTTTCATCTGCATATCTGTCAAGCCAATAACTGGAATGAAGCTCCGTAGTCAATTTATGCACAAGCCAGTCTACTCTCCATAGTGCGTTAAGGTGTGAATCATCAAACAATTTTGTTTTTAGCTTCGCATGGTAGGCTTCTATGGCACTCGAAGCTTCCTGGCTTGCAAGAGGAAGGGCTTTCATTGTTGAAAGCCACATCTCTGTCCCCAAAGAAAAACCAAACCATAATGAGACAGATTCCAAGAAATACAGTGAAAATCAACAGAGCAAAACACATGTAGGGATAAGGAAGGCTTACCAATCTTGGGTACCCAAAATGCCTTGAAATACTCCATGAAAACAGTTTGATCAGCAAAATCAAGTACTAACTCTTCCAGCGCAGCCAAAATTTCAGACCCATCCCAGATACTGTAAACAATTTGTCCCAAACGTTTGAAAAGCTCACGTTGGACTTCAGGATTAGAGCACTTCTTCACCACATTCCTTAACCATGTTCTACGAATTCGCCAAAGAGAAAAGAGGACAGGACAGCTAAATATATCCCTGAAAATTATAGTACTAGGTTAAGGAATTAAATTATAGGGCGTAATATATCGAATCTTCAAATTTATTTTAGCTTAGGAGGAAAGATCAATAGAAAGAGATACGTGCCTTATGGGATCAATTTCTGCAGCAGCATCATCGATCAGAAAACCACTAACCTTCCACCCAGGCTCAACACTCCTAGCTCGATCAAGAAGTGCTTTCATCCACTTGGAGACATCAGGCTTCGAAAAGCTACGAGTAATTACCCAAGCGACAGGAAGTGCATGCTGTCTAGAATCAAAGACGAGTAACGTGCACAATGGGTACTGCCAATGAAGTGAGCATTAACTTACCAGCCATCGGATAATTCTTAATCAACTGGACAATTAACTCACAGATTGGGGTTACCTTCAATCTCTTAATGCCAAAGGTCGAATCTGCTGCTATGAGACTGCGGTGTCCAAAACGAATCATTTGTTGCAACTGCCATTCTGTTTGAATGCCCAGGATGAAAGCATCTGTTTCTGAAGTATCCTGATAGAAGAATATAGATTTCTTATTTCGTTCAACCCACATCCGGATACTGGCTTGATCATCTAGATCCAGCTCATGAGTGGATCTTCTGATGATCATCCCAAGTTTGTGGACATATTGTGAAGCAAGGCTATTGACCTTTGCATCTGAACCACAATAGCGTTGAATCCCTTCAATATGCTTCTCCAGCACATTCTCTTCAGGAATTCCAAGATATATCATGGACATAGTTTGTTGCTGAATCTCACTACAGATATATGGAATGTTCTTGGCACCAGGGCCAATAGCATCTCTATCAAGTGGCCCATGGCAGACAAAGCCAGCCTTGTTTACATGACGCCTATCATTATATATAAGAAGTGCAAGTGATGGACGGGCATAAAGGCGCTTCACTACAAAATGACAAGTGCAGCCTCGCATGGATTGAGGTCTGGCGGCACGATTTCTCGTGTTTAACCGATATCTTCGACTAGGTAATATGCCACCGCCTTCCCCATAGTTTTCAGGACCGAATGAGCACCAATACCTGCATAAAAAGCAAAAGAAAAATAACATCATTTTCATTTAACTGCCAAGTGCATGTTTTTAATCCCTTCACCGGGTATCAGATCCTATGGATTTTGGCATAGTAATCAGCTGGATAAGAAGCAACTATCTTTCTGACAGTTGTAACAATGCTAAGGATATCCATACATAGACCTGATCGTGGTCAAAATTCTCCAGAGTATTTAGAAGCTCATAATTTCTACTAAAGAGAGCAAGAAACGGAAATCACCTAGGGAGAAGAAATACTCCAAAGCAATTGTATGGCACTACCTTAGCTCCAGAGCAACTTGGTCGATGCTAGACAAAGTCTAAACTTGTTCAACACACAATGGGGCAAAACATAGATAATCATAACAATGTACAAGATGACAGGAGTTTAGAATAATGTTATCATTTAACAATATTAATGAAACTTATGATGTTTTGAAAGTGAGATCTGACATGAACTAGAAACTTGAGCATGACATTTTTACAAGATTTTTCCTCCCATAAACAAGTAAACAGACAATTAGCAATCAGACAAAATTAATTTCAAGAACAACAATAACTTGAAAACGTTTGCAACCTAAGAGTACAACACTTATGCTGAGAAACCAATCAACAGCATATCCTTGAGACACGTTCATTAGCAGAACCGACAAAAGTATACCATTCAGCTTTCTATATATTGATGCGTTAAACATCCAGAATTTCAAGGGCAAGCAAGAGAAACGATACTGCTGTTTGAACACAAAGTGCGTAGAAATTATCTTCATTCCATACCGAAACCCACTTGTTACTAGGATATTTAGGTAGTTATCAGATATCAAGAGAACATGGCTCATGATAAAACCCGCCTACTAAAGCATATCTCGAAAAGATAGCTGTGAATCACATTTGTAGAGCTAACTTCCAAAGACGAAGGAATACTATATAGCCCAAGAAAGAGAATCATAAAGAATGTAACGTCTGGGTAGGCCACACACTTACATCTTATACTCCAGATATTCATCACTCTTGTACTCCTTCAAGCTCCCTTTCGATCGTTTTCTTCCCCTTTCAATGTGAAACCTCGTCGGACATTCTACATTTGAGCACTCACCAATTATGAAGGCATCAACACTCGAATAGGGGATTAGAGCAACGTCGTCATGGTGCTCAGAAGTCCCAAACTTGGTCCAAGTCAAATCTGCAGCAGAGAAATCCTCATCCTGTGGATCTTGCACAGGGATATCGAGTATGGATCCCACAATATCCATCAGCTGCACAACTTATCGAATCAAAAGTTTTACACGAAGCCCCACATCCTGCAAAAAATTGCAGAGACAACCAAACTCAGGTTTTACTCTAGCAGTAAGTATGGACAACACTTGCTAATCAAGATTCAGGAAGAAACCCAACAACAAATTCTAACCATAAACAGTTCAAAAATTGCTGCTTGTCCACCAATTCCTCACAAGATTACACATTTCTGCTTCAATGCTCCTTGTCCAACAGATATGAGACAAAAACGCAGACTACTAAGTATGGACAACGCGTCCTAATCAAGATTCAGCAAGAAACCCAACAACAAATCCTAACCATGAACAGTTCAAAAAATGCTGCTTGTCCGCCAATTCCTTACAAGATTACACATTTCTGCTTCAACGCTCCTTCCCAAACGGATATGAGCCAAGAAAACGCAGTCCACTTACCTTTTCTCCAAGCTAGAGAGAGAGAGAGAGAGAGAAACTACACTCGCCCAATCTTTCCGAGGAACTGAACCGTAAGAACTAACGGAACAAACCCCCAAATTCGCACCCAAGGAGGCGAAAAGAAGAAGAAGAGAATCCTACCGAGCAACAACACAACACCGCCGCTCACTCCGACCAACCCTTTGTCGCTGCCAATTCACAATCAATCAAGAACAACTCGGCGAACGGACGGGAGCCGGCGGGCGGAAAAGGAATCGACAGAACCGCCGTGCCTCGGCGGCGAATCGCTCGTCGCGGTCGCCGGCGGACGGAGCCGGCGGGCGGTGGCGGGCCGGCGGCGGAACCTGCGTATCTCCGTCCCTGGGAACTCGCCGGGCGGAGGCGAGCTCGGTGAAGGAGCGTTGTATTCTGAGGAGGCGAAGCAGAGGAGGAGGAGGGAGAGTGAGGAGGAAGAAGGAGATTGAAATATCTCAGGGTTTTTCACGGGTTTTCATCTTGCTTTTTTTTTTTTTTTATAATAACTTCATATCTAAGTAATTATTTAAAAAAAATTATTTTTTAAATTATTTATTTTCAATGAAACAAAACATACTAAAGTTTAAAAGATTTTGCTGGAAAAAGGCGACCGAATCCATATCTGCCAGTCCTCGAATTCTCGGAAAATTTAGGACTCAATTGCAAATGTTCAAGAGATTTTATTATAATGAATGAAGGTTTTACAATGGTATATCGTGGATGAGAGGGATAATAGCACAAATAATTGTTCGCTTTTAGTTCGATGTGCAATATCACCCCCCAAACTTTTAATTTGTGTAATATCATTTTTAAATTTTGACTCCACGTGTAATATTATCCTCAAAATTTTAACTTATTCAATTTGACCTCTAAACTATTGTTCAACATTCAATACTATCCGAAAATTATATGAAAACATTTAAAGGTTTATCTACCACATTTAACATTTAAAGGTTTATCTACCACATTTAACATTAGATCAAAGTTCAAAAATAACATTAAATAAATTTAAAAATCAAGAATAATGTTGTAAAATTCATAAATCATTTGTCATTTCCCTATATAAGAATTAGGAATTCTCTTATTCATTTTTGCGATTCCATTCTTTCCTTTTATGATGCTCGAAAGACCTATTGATCTGGACTCGATGCCGGACTCTGCTTCTGGTCGTCCTCAGGATTATAGTCCTCTTTCTATTCAGTCACTTTGATGAGGATAAAAGTCTCACAAAATACAAAGAACATCGATTTCATTCAGCCAAATTGAGCGGGATGTGATTCAAGAACTTAAACGGGATGCGTGATCAATAGGCCCCTGCCTAGCGGCTCCGGCAAAGCAGAACGGCCCCGACGACATCCATCGAACTACTCGCACACATGCGCGAGCTCAGGCTCGAGAAATTATCTACAAACTGCATCAGTGGAAACTGCTAAAGAGTCGGCAACGGTCTGTTCCCAAAGAGAACTTAGCACAAAAGTAGGGTTGAACACATGAAGTTTCTACAAGGACATCAGGGTGGTGGCTAATCCCAACCAGTCAAACCCCATTTATCTGCAAGATTGTACATCACCAGTTGGTTCCAACAAAGCCAAAGAGACCCTCTCCTCCGATCGCAAATGTCAAAGCCCATGCGCACAGAACTGCGCTAAACACCGAGAATCCAATGGCTGATCTGAAAACATCTGCGAAAGAGAAGATTCCCAGTGAATTAAGCATGTGGACACAGATGGAAGAATGGAAAGGACAAAAGCAGAGACATGGAAAATGAAGAAAAGCCGATTTTGATGAGCTGTGGAATGCAGAATAGGTGCATTTGTCACTGATTGCCGCAGCCTCATTGAAAAAATGCACATGTATCCAACAGAACAGAAAAAAATGAGGACTTGAAATCTCAATCTCCTACCATGTTCCAGCAAGAATAAGATTCCATGAAAAGATGGTCTATGCTAACATCCCAGGGAGCGAGCTGAGTAATTAACTCAACAAAATTTAACATTTGAATCAAAGATAAGAGGAGACACCCTCAAATGCAGCTTCAACACAACACACCCATCTTCAACAAATATAATCCTCTGGAAATTGCCATCTTTAATGATCTGTTATGGTGTAATAGGAAGATAGCTGCAATTTATTAGCCAATTGGTTCACAGGTTCCAACTCATTAATCAAGCAATTTGATCTTTTATTTGCCAGAGAGGTTTTTTCATGACTTCAAAAGGAATGTCCAAATAATTATTCACACTCTGTTGCAGATGCTTGAACTTGATAGTTGCTATCTGATCCTATTTTTAAGAAAACTAAATATCTATCAGCACAGCACAGAAGACTGCTATGGTCCTGCAAAGGCCATCTCCAGGTCAGTTGTCAGAATCTGAGACTTATATGTGCATCATTTTTGGTTATGGAAGGGAATTCCCAGGTACATAGTCAACATGCCAATATTGACAAGAATGACTCCATATATCACAAGACATCTAAGCGTGCATTATTTTCTGAGCCAATGTTAACAACCAGAAACCAACAGTATGTGGACTTGATAAAGCTCTTCCATTTCTCTCCCTTCAAAACAACCTGCAGTCAGATTGTTCATTCGTTCTTCTTTACCTATGCTCTTTCAGAGTGTCTAGCAAGCCAAGGATTTTACAATTTTCTACTTATATCCAAGAAAAGATAAGTTTGAAGAACATATTCAGCAATTTGCTCATCGAAGGACAGTAAAATGACAAGTGACTAACAAATTCTACACTTGGTATAGCACAAATTTGGTAAAATCTTCGCCCTCTTCTGCATATTTTTTATGCAAGGATACTTGCTCCATCAAGGCCAAAGACTATATGAACCATCTCCACATAGCATGATTTCTTCCCTCCTCTTCTATGTTCAACGTACATCCAGCAAAAAGATTTTGCTGAAAATATCCCACTACTGAGTGCCACCCCATCATATCAGCACCATCTGTTCCAAATCTGCCTTATTTAAAGTCAAAAGTCTCATGGCCCTTGCTATAAGGTCTTGTTTGGATACACTAGAGAACACTCTGAACATGTCTGACAGCCTATTCTAATTTCTAATTTTGAAAACTACTTCTGCACAGAAGCCTGCTTCAGGAAGCACAAAACAAATTATTTCATTAAAATCTCTCAAACATACTTTCGTATAAAAAAGGCAGAAAATGGTGTCCCTTTACTCTCAGAAACACTTTCAAACAATTGTTAAGAAGATTGCCAACCAAAGTATCAAGACCTAAACAAAAGTTGGAGATCTCAGTTACTTATCTGTCTCTAGCAATTTAGAGATCCCAAAATTAGGTCCCTAATTGTGTTATGCTTTCTGACTCCAGCTACTACATTTAGAAAAGTATATTTCATAAATCCCTCAGCAACAACAATCTTAAATGTGGTTCAGCGGGATAAGATGGCGTGAGGCCATCATCAGGAAGTAACTAAAAAATCCCCATGTTCACTAAATATGAAAGTGCAACTGATTAAATAGTTTCACTTCTCTCTATACGTGCTTCGTGATGAATAGATTGAAGAACAATGTAATGAATCCATATAGATACTCTGTGAGCTCAAATATCGGGCACATGACATTTTCTGATTTTGCAACAACCATTTCAACAAGTCACCATTTCTACAACGAAATTGCCGGGCATATGAGAGAAGGAATCCAGTAGGTACCAAGTTCTTAATCTTCACAAGTTCACACTCTAAATTTTCCCGGACAATTCATCACGGGTCACTTGATTGTCCTCTCAAACATATTGCCTCAACCCCAGAAAACATTAAACTCATTACAGGTCAAGCAATTCCTTAACAGACTCCAAACCGACAACTCGTTCTCGAAAATAGCTTGCAAAAAGAAGCAAGCTTTCGACACCAGACAATCCAATCATCGAATAAGCTCAGGAAATTGGCAACCCAAAAGACCAAATAGAACCGAGATACCAACCTGCCCATCAAATTAACTTCCTTCGAAATCAATCAACGCCGGAACTTCTTTTCCCACACATTCTAAGCACAAGAATCAAAATCTAAAGCGGCGTTCGCGCTTCGATTCCTCCAAGAACATGATCATACAGCTACAACAGCGCATCGTCGCGAAGAACACCCCCACGATCCGAATCGACACGCAAACGCACGCAAACCACAACATCAAAAAGCGGCGAGAGATACAGCGATGAGTCCTTACAGCGGCGAATCTGAGGGAAGGAGCGCTTGTGGGCGAGGACGGGCCAGAAGTAGAAGCAGTTGACCGCCCAGAGCCACGGCAGGAGGGCGAACCCGAACTGGTAGAACCGCCGGGCGTAGCCGACGGCGTCCTCCTCCGACAGCCCCAGCGGGCCGTCGATCGTCGGCCAGACCGGCAGCGACGACGCGATGGAGTTGGGATTCGGGCTCGGGTTCGGATTCGGGTCGTGATTGGGGCTGGGGCCGCCGGCCGGCGAGCGCGACGCCTCCATTTTTGCACCGCTACGGCGAGTCGTTGGCTTTCTTGCTTTGTGCGCCTCCTTCAATTCCAAGTCCGTTTTAACGCAAATCACCAAACGACTCCTGTGAAATTTTCATTATAAAGAAAAATATTTTTCATAAAAATTGTTTCTTAATAAATAATTAATTCTCATTTATTTGATATTTTTTCAAAAAGTGTTTCTGAAAACATTTCAAGGCAGTTGGATTAATGGATATTGAAGGAGGTGGAAAATGATTTCTTCTATTCAAAAACGAGAATTAGTTCTTTTGAAAGTGTGGGTGCTTTCTTTGTCCGTAAGTATTTTCCATTAATTGGGTAAGACACACCCATGAAAAATTCATTACATCCAGCTCTATTGCAAGGCAACATATTTGGAAATTAATACCAATGTAAATTTCAAATTGATACACCCATATTCCATGTTTATTCTAAACTAAATTTCATGTCATAAAACCTCATATTGGTACACGAGCAATAAATCTACCAAAATCTTAAGGTAAAATTGAGGCAACATTAGGGAGAAGGGAAGTCTAAGGAAAAACAACATATTTCCCAATCTTGATTCATTTTCTTCAAAATTGGCTTCCCAAAATGAGTTGTTGACCCATATATGTTGAATTTCCACATTTTGAGCATCCGAGTTATTTGTCACGCGTATTCTCACACCTAGTGATTCAATGGACATACATATTAGACATAAAAGCTAATCATAAGTGAACTTCGTTATGGATGTATCAATTTGAAGTTTTTCATAACATGAAAATTAATATGAGATAAATGTAGTTTGAATATGCCGGTTTAAGATTTTTAGTCGTATTATGTGATGGCAGGTAATACTAACTTTATTCATTGCTAAAACAATAGTCATCTTACCAATTGAACAAACAAAAGTGAGATCTAAAATGGCAACGAGGCCCATGAAACACAACACAAACAGAAGAATATCATATAAGCCCAAGGCCCAGTGGCTTCCCTTGGTAATGGCAAAATCAATCTTTATTTGAGTTTTGGGTGGTTTGATAGATTAAGATTGCATTTAGTTTAGCATTCCCAATGAGTTTTGAAGACTCCAAAGAGCTTTGGAGGCCCAAATGGGCTTTTGACCTACAAAGCCCTTTGAAGAAAAAGCTAGACCATTTGGTAACTATTTTTAAACTAGCTTTCAATGGAAAGCCAGTTTGAGAATGTTTAAAACCTAATGTTAATAGAGACTACCATTAAACTTTCAACATTTATCCAAATATTGAAACTCATTTTTCTTTCAAAACCACCATCACCCATACTTTAAATTTTCCAATTTGCCTTGTTATTATTTTTTAAATGCTAAAAAAATCAAATATATATTTTAAAAAAAAGACCAACCCTTTGTTGGTCCGACAAAGGGCTACGGTCGTTGGCGAGCTAGATTTGGCGGCCGTTGGTCGAGGTCGCGTGATCCTCGTCAAAGGTCACTTGACCTCGAGCAACCCAGGCGACACGCAACCCTTGCCAAGGGTTGCACCAAGTCAAGTGACCTCTACTAATGGCCGCTAATGTTAGATCGATTTGCCGGCGGCCATAGCCCTTCGCGGACCGATGAAAGGTTTGATATTTTTTTTTGTAAATTATATATATTTTTTTTTTTTAGCATTTATATATATTTAATTTTTAGCATTATTGTCAAATTTTATATTTAAAAAGTAGCATATATTATTTTTTCAATTTTACACAAATAAAAATTTTAAAAACTAATATTACTCATTGAAATGGCTTTTCAAATGTGTTTTCTACTAAACGGCATTTCTCTTAAAATTGTTTTCAAAACATAATTTATCAAATGGCATTTGTATTTACCCAAAATCCTTTAGGCTAAACTATTTTGCATTTTTCTAATGAGCTTTTCCTTACCGTTCAATTTTAACTAGTCAAGTCCTCAGCATTCAAACCGATACTTCAATCAAGTCTCAAGCTCACTGTTAGTAGGTTTTCAATACCAAGAATCCCCATTTCATCTCCCACTAGACCAAGCGTTGTGTGACCGTGATGGAAGAACAAGTTTTTTATACACCACCGATGAATGCAAATCATAGATCATGCTTATCAATATGTTTTGATCCATGTCATTGTTAATCGCAACCATTTCATGTTTAAAGGATGAAAAATTGAGACAAGGATGCAAATTGGCGATATACTAATGTATAGATTTATAGGAACTCGAATCGGGACACTAAATGGAAAAAAAAATTAGGTGTTTAAAAATTAAGGTTTGTGAACACACACTCTTTCTCTCTACATAATATCCCGTGAATGATTTAAGCTTGCACCTCGTACCATTCGAAAGATGACGCCATGAACAAGGACACTACAACCTCCTCCCTTAGGGTTTGTGTTGAGTTGGTGCAACGTTAGAAACTTCAGTGACTACAATGATTGAGTTTCAAATGGAGTGAACCGTGAAATCAAACCAATTTTGAAAATTAGTAGTGATATTTTATCCACGACAAAAGAACGAAAATTGTGCAAAACGGGATTTCTTCAAAGAATGTATGATGTTTATGTAGGAATAACTCCCCTCACATAGGAAATTTTTGTTTTTTTTCCCCTTATTTTTCGTAATTTTACCATGAATCAAATAGTGACCTAACTTTAAAGCCGCTGACGACAACTTTACCAAATTTAAGATTGATAAACGTCAAAGAGTCCAAGTCCGACATTTTTCTTAAAGCTTGCTGTTTTAATCCACTTTCCTTATATTTTAAATTGCTTCAATCCAAAGCAATATTTGAGGAAAGTGAGTGAGGCATTTGTGGATCAGAAGACGAACTATCCTTTCTCATCAAGCAAAGGATCCTATGCTTCCCAAAACTTAATTTACCTTTGAAAGAAATTGCTAAATCGAAATTCAACAAATGCCATCAGAAAAAAAAAAAAAAAAAAAAAAAAAAAAAAAAAAAACCCACTGCAAACTTCAAAATGATCTTCAAACTGAGATAAGTGTGCCAAGGAAAAGAAAAGAAAAGAAAAAAAAACACAGAAGAGAAAAGATAAGTGTGCAAAGGACGTAAGTGGGGTATCTAAGTTAACGAGAGTAAGTATCAAATCTAGCATTAATTCAGGTACAGTAATATTTGTCTAAGTTTTGGGATTGATGGGTAAATGGAAGTCAAAGATTAGTAATCTTTCCTAAGATATTTACAATCAGTTTAGAGATTCAATTCCTAGCATTATTTCATGCGAGCATTAGGCATCTTTATAGGTTTGTCTAAGAATTTCAATACTAGTAATGTTGTGGTGATCTTGCACTGATTTAATTTCATAAAGTTAAGTCAAACGGCATTATTTCAATTAAATTTGTCCAAATTAAATCGGTGGTGTGCCACATAAGACAATCGATAATGACTGAACCGTCACATCAATAATTTTAATTGAGTTTTCATTGGGAGGATTGATTAGAATTTCACTCAAATATTTTAAACTACATTGCAACAATAAAAAGATATTAGGACCAAACTGAAATCTATAAATAAGTTTAGGATTGAAATAGATTCTTTTAATTCGAAATGATTCTAATTCCAAATGAATCAAACCTAAGGGTTTCATCTGCAGTGTTCATCCATGAAGAGTGGCTCTTTCCAAAGGCATGAGTGCAGATAAAAAAATCTCCTGCACTATGAATGCCCCCCATCAGTGCAATGGGATGTCTTCTCATTTTTCCATAACTCAAGCTCGAAGAAGGAAGAGATAAGAGGGCCCTATAGGTTGTTTTCCATGGAGGTGGAAAATTTGCTTTACCCCATCACATGAATCCCATGAGCCTCTTATCTAGGATGTTTAGGGCAGTATAATGCTAGGCATAATGAGTATAAGGATCTTTGAAAATTTTCTCTCCTTATGCCGCATACTTTGGAAGAAGCTTGTACAATTTGGGCAAGGATCTCTTCTCCCATATTTGTATAAATGGAAATTTTCTAGAAATCAAGGAAACGCAATGTTCATAATTAACAGGTGCATTAATACTATAATGTTATTTTTTAACAAAAACTGACCTAGATAGACACCTTCCATGTAGGCTATCAATAAAGAGCAACCTGAAAATTTATCACCAGTGACTAAGCAATGGAACTTTACAACCACATGATAGGAAAATTATTCATATCCTATTCCACAATTTAAATAAAAAAAGGTTCTTAGAAAAGTAAGGAAAACATCCACCACAAAAGATCTTGGAACACTTTTTGTACTTAAAATTCATAAAGGAAAAAAAGAAAGAAGAAACCCTTTTCTAGATTCACCAAGAAGACATCATATCAAAATCACTTTCGACTTTCCAATTGATTAATTTCAGTGACCACATGATGGACAACTAAGAAAAGGTAGGCACAAACGGCATGGAGACATTGGAGATGGGGTCATCTTTGTGAAAAACAACAAAAGTAGTGGCCGGCTAATGGTGCTTCCTTTGTTTGGGGAAGAAAAAAGGTGATCCTTTCAACATCTTTATCATTATAAACAAATACAAAGATATTGTTTTGAGCCCATGGCATGAGTGATTTCTAACTTTGCATTGTAAGGAAAAAAATTATCGTGTAAAAAAAAAAAAAAAACATATTTTTTAGCATACCACGTTGCATATTTGGCATCTTTCCGTTTTGTCTTATGAAACTTCATAATTGCTACAGTTTGGTAGAGAATCACTAGCGTATGTAGATGCCAAATTAGGAGCCTAATCTCTAGTTTTACTTGAATATAGATTAATGCTTTCTACCGCCAAGAGCGCATCAAATAAGCATATTAACTTAAGGGTTTAACTCGATAATCATCACATTAATTTAGGAAAAATTACCAAATCAGTCCCAAATTTATTATACCGATGTCAAGTCAGTCATAAATTTTTTAATTTTTTTAAATTAGTCATAAACTTTTGCTAATCAATTTTAGCCATAAATTATTGACTTGACAATCCAATTATCAATAGTTGTCATACATGATACACTGCATTGTTAGCGATTTTCACTATGTTGCAAAATGTATATAATTAAATTGATAAAATTAGAAAGTTTTGGATTGAATCGACGTACCACGTTATGTTTGGGAATATGATTGGATAATTCTTTTCCCACCCATTCCAAGCACAGGAATCAAAATCTAAAGCGGCGTTCGTGCTTCAGTTCCTCCAAGAACATAATCATACAGCTACAACAGTGCATCGTCGTGAAGAACACCCCCACGATCCGAATCGACACGCAAACGCGCGCAAACCACAACATCAAAAACCGGCGAGAGATACAGCGACGAGTCCTTACAGCGGCGAATCTGAGGGAAGGAGCGCTTGTGGGCGAGGACAGGCCGGAAGTAGAAGCAGTTGACCGCCCAGAGCCGCGGCAGGAGGGCGAACCCGAACTGGTAGAACCGCCGGGCGTAGCCGACGGCGTCCTCCTCCGACAGCCCCGGCGGGCCCTCGATCGTCGGCCAGACCGGCAGCGACGACGCGATGGAGTTGGGATTCGGGTTCGGGTCGCGATTGGGGCTGGGGCCGCCGGCCGACGAGCGCGACGCCTCCATTTTTGCACCGCTCCGGCGAGTCTGTGCCTTTCTTTGCTTCGTGCGCCCTTCTTCAATTCCAAGTCCGTTTTAACTAGGGGTGTGCATGGTCCGGGCGGGCGGTTCCCGACCTAGAACCGGGAACCGCCGCTAAGGACCGGTTCAGAAAAATTGGAACCGGGATCCACCTCGTTTGTTGCGTAGATCCACCCGGGAACCGGACCGTCGGTCCGTCCGTTCCCCGGGTGGATCCATGGAACCAATCTTGACGCGAAACAATTTTGGTTTTCCAACATGAACGACTACGTGACATCAAAACAAGCCAAAGAAAAGAAAAAAACCAAATTTAAGTACGTGGAGATGCGGACGGTGAGAGAAGTAAATGTAGCGAAATGACGATAGGATTAGGAGCCGAAGACGAAGGGAGTGAGATGAGATCTAGGGTTTCTTTTAGTAATTTTTTTTTAATACTAAAAAGGTTCCGGTCCGGTCCGGGTGGGCGGGCGGGCGGATCCGCCCATGGAACCGGAACCGGACCGGTACCCACCGGTTCCCATAAGTGGAACCGGGAACCGGACCGTTTCCCTCAAGAACCGCCGGTTCCGGCGGTTCCGGTCCGGTTCCGGCGGTCCGGGCGGTTCCGGGTATTTTGCACACCCCTAGTTTTAACGCAAATCGCCAAACGACTCCCGTGAAATTTTCATTATAAAGAAAAATATTTTTTCATAAAAATTGCTTTTTGATAAATAATTAATTCTCATTTATTTGATATTTTTTGAAAAAAATTGTTTCTGAAAACATTTCAAGGCAGTTGGATTTTATTTGGAATAATGGGTATTGAAGGAGGTGAATAAGTAAACGTTTAGAAACGATTTGTCAAGCTTGGGAAAATGATTTCTTCTATATAAAAACGAGAATTGGTTTCTTTTGGAAGTGTGGGTGTTTTCTTTGTCCGTAAATGTTTTCCATTAATCGGGCAAGACACACTCATGATAAATTCATTACACCCAGCTCTATTATAAGGTAACATATTTGGAGATTAATATCAGTGCAAATTTCAAATTGATACATTCGTATGGTGTTTATTCTAAACAAAATTTCATGTCATAAAAATCTCGAATTGGTACACGAACAACAAATCTACCAAAATCTTAGGGCAAAATTGAGGCAAAATTAAGGATTTAACAAATTATCGAATGAAAGAGAAGTCTCAGGGCAAAATCAACAAATTTCCCAATCTCAATTCATTTTCTTCGAAATTGGCTTCCCGAAATGAGTTGCTGACCCATATACATTGAATTTCCATGTTTCTAGCATCCAAGTTATTCATCAATGCTAATTTTTTATGTCTAGTGATCAACAGACATACATATTAGATGGAAAGCTAATTATAAGTGAATTCGTTGTAGGTGTACCAATTTAAAGTCTTTTATAACACAAAAATTAATATGAGATAAATGTAGCTCGAATATACTGGTTTATACCACCGGCTCGTGGCTCCGCTGGGTAGGCTCTACAACATCCTCCTCGGGAGGCGGGAGTTGGCCCCTGCAACGCAAGTTGCAAGGAGGCCGACGGATCATTAGGCGATTTAAGCGTGACGTCGGGATGGTGGTTTCCTCAAGCAAGATCACCAAAAATTTACGGCACTATTGGTCAAGTAGTTCCTCCCTGCATCCAAAAATATATATATATATATAATGTAATGATTTTTAGTCGTATTATGTAATGAGCAGGTAATATTAACTTTACTCATTGCTAAGCAAATGATAGCCATCTTCCCAATCGAACAAACAATAGCAGGAGCTAAAATGACAATGAGGCCCATGAAACACAACACAAACAGAAGCATGTCACATAAGCCCAAGGCCCAATGGCTTCCCTTAGTAATGGTGAAATCAATCTTCATTTGAGTTTTGGGCCGTTTGATAGATTGAGTCCTACCGTTCAATTTTAACCGGTTAGGTCCTCAGCATCTAAACCAATATTTCAATGAAGTCTCGAGCTCGCCGTCGTTGGATTTCTGATACCCAGAATCCCTATTTTATCTCCCACTTGGTCTTCTTTCTAGTGTCACGTGATCATGATGGAAGAACAAGTTTTTTATACAACGGTGATGAATGCAAATCACAAATCATGCTTGTCAATATGTTTTGATCCATGTCATTGTTAATCGAAATTATTTCTTTGTAAAGGACCAAAAATTGAGACAAGGATACAAATTGGCGATATACTAATGTATAGGATTTATAGGAACTTGAATTGAGACACTAAATGGAAAAAAAAAAAAAATTAGGGGTTTGAAATTTAGGGTTTATGACAAGACACTCTTTGTCTCAACATAATATCCCTTGAATGATTAAGCTTGCACGTTGGACCATTTGGAAGATGACGCCATGAACAACGACACTACAACCTCCTTGTTTAGGATTTGCGTTGAGTTGGTGTTACGTTAGAAACTTCAGCGACTGCAATGATTGAGTTTCAAACGGAGTGAACCATGAAATCGAGCCAATTTTGGAAGCTAGTAGTGATATTTTATCGACGATGAAAGAACGAAGACTGTGCAAAATGGGATTTCTTCATAGAATGTACGATGTTTATGAAGGAATTAGGCTGCATTTGGGAGTGACATTTCTAAAGATCTTTGGGTGTTCAAAACCTCTTGGGGCAAATTTGTAGTGTTTGGCAAAAATTTTGAAAGCCCATTGTACAAATGCCAGCCTTTTGAAGGTTGAAAGCCTAAGGCAGTAGGGCTATCTAGCATTCTCGGCAAGTTACAGTGCGTCTTAAAAAAAAAAAAAAAAAAATCATTATTCCTTTGTTACCCTCAAAATTTTATTAAAATTCCAAATTTGATCATATTTTTAAATAAAAACCCTAATCTTCTACTATTCTTTTCCAAGCACATACGCCACGACGCTTCCCTTCCCTTCCCCTCTGCTCTTCTCTTCTCAATGTTCTTGAGATCTCGCTCTTGCCACTTCAAAGCTTACCTCTCCAGTCACCGAAGCTCACCTCTCCAGTCGCCTACTGAAGCTCGCCTCTCCCCTCATATAGGGAATTTTTGTTTTTTGTTTTCCCTTATTTTTCTTAACTTTACCATGAATCAAATTGTGACCTATCCTCAAAGCCGTTGACCACAACTTTACCAAATTTAAGATTGATAAACATCAAAGAGTCCAAGTCCGACATTTTTCTTAAAGTTTGCTCTTTTAATCCATTTTCCTTATATTTTAAATTGCGTCAATCCAAAGCAATGTTTGAGGAAAGTGAGTGAGGCATTTGTAGATCAGAAGACGAACTATCCTTTCTCATCAAGCAAAGGATCCTATGCTTCCCAAAACTTAATTTACTTTTGAAAGTAATTGCTAAATCGAAATTCAACAAATGCCACCAGAAAAAGCCCCACGGCAAACTTCAAAATGATCTTCAAACTGAGACATGTGTGCCAAGAAAAAAGAAAAAAAAAAAAGCAGAAGGGAAAAGATAAGTGTACAAAGGACGTAAGTGTGGCATCTGAGCTAACGAGGGTAAGTACCAAATCTAGCATTGATTCAGGTACAATACTATTTGTCTAAGTTTTGAGATTGATGGGCAAATGGAAATCAAAGATTGGTAATATTTCCTAAGATATTTACAAGCAGTTCAGAGACTCGATTCCTAGCATTATTTCATGCGAGCATTAGGCATCATTATAGGTTTGTCTAAGAATTTCAATACTGGTTTTATTTCATAAAATTAAGTAAAACGCCATCAATTCAAGTAAATTTGTCCATATCAAATTGGTGATGTGACCATCACATAAGACGATCGATAATGATGTGACCATCACATCAATAATTTTAGTTGAGTTTTCGTTGGGAGGATTGATTAGAATTTCACTCAAAGATTTTAAACTACATTGCAACAATAAAAAGGCATTAGGACCAAATTGAAATCTATAAATAACTTTAGGATTGAAAGCAGAATCTTTAATTCCAAATGAATCAAACCTAAGTGCAGATAAAAAAATCTCCTGCGCTATGAATGCTCCCGGTCAGTGCAATTATGAATGCCCTCGATCAGTGCAAGGGGATGTCTTCTCATTCTTCCATAACCCAAGCTCGGTGAAGGAAGAGATAAGAGGGCCCTATGGGTGCTTTTCCTTGGAGGTGGAAAATTCGTCTTCCCCCATCACATCAATCCCATGAGCCCCTTATCTTTGACGTTTAGGGTAATATGACGCTAGGCATAATGAGTACAAGGATGTCTAAAAATTCTCTTTTCTCCCTATGTCGTATGCTTTGGAAGAAGCTTATACAGTTTGGGAAGGGCCCCTCTCCCATATCTATATAAATGGAATTTCCTTGGAAATCAAGGAAACGTAATGTTCATAATTAACATGTGCATTAATACTATAATGTTATCTTTTAACAAGAACTGACCTAGATAAATATCTTCCATGTAGGCTCTCAATAAAGAGCAACCCTGAAAAATTATCACCAGTGACTAAGCAATGGAACTTTACAACCCCATAATTGGAAAATTATTCATATCCTCTGCTGCAATTTAAATAAAAAAAAGGTTCTTAGAAAAGTAAGGAAAACATCCACCACAAAAGATCTTGGAACGCTTTTTGTACTTAAAATTCATGAAGGAAAAAAAGAAAGGAGAAACCCTTTTCTAGATTCACCAAGAAGACATCATATCAAAATCACTTTCGACTTTTCAATTGATTAATTTCAGTGACCACATGATGGACGACTAAGAAAAGGTAGGCACAAACGGCACGGAGACATTGGAGATGGGGTCATCTTTGTGAAAACCAACAAAAGAAGTGGCCGGCTAACGGGGCTTGCTTTGTTGGGGGAGAAAAAAAGGCGATCCTCTCGCTTATGAAACCTCTTTATCATTATAAACAAATACAAGGATATTATTTTGTGCCCATGACATGAGTGATTTCTAACTTTGCATTGTAAGTCGTGTAAAAAAAAATCCGTATTTTTAAGCGTATCATGTCGAATATCTGGTATATTCCCATTTATGTCTTATGGAACTTTAGAATAGTTACAGTTTGGTAGAGAATTATTGGTGTATGTACACGCTAAATTAGGAATCCAATCTCTTGTTTTACTTGAATATAGATTAATGCTTTCCACCGCCAAGAGCGCATCATAATAGCATATCAACTTAAGGGTTTAACCCAATAATCATAACACAAATATAAGAAAAATTACCCAATCAATCCTAAACCTATTGTACCGATATTAAATTAGTCCTAAATTTTCTAATTTTTTTCAAATTAGCCATAAACCTTTGCCAATCAATTGTAGCTATAAATTATTGACTTGACAATCCAATTATCGATAGTCGTCATACATGATACACTGCAATATTAGCGATTTCCACTACGTTGCAAAGGTTTATAATTAAATTAGCAAAATTAGAAAGTTTGGGATTGAATCGACGTGCTCACATTACGTTTGTGAATGATTGGATAACTCCCATTAACTTATATAACAAACTAAAATCGGTATTCTAGAAACACTAGGGTTGCAGCAAGTGGACCACATTAGATTGACTTATGAGATATATCCAATATTTTTTGGTACGCATAGTTGCTTTAGAGTTTAGTTTATAAAGGGTCTCTTAAATGCACCTCCAAAATAGCTCATGCCTCTAACAATACCACGCGGATAACTTATGTAAAATCAGAGGCTTCACAAAGGGTTACACATAAAAATCAACCGTGGCATGGTTCATGACTTATGAAAGATCCTATGATCACTTAGAAAGATGAGTGCACAACCCATACAAAAGTCATACAAGCTTTATGGCATTCATTGGTTTCTTTCAACTTTCCACATGGGTTGGGTACGAAATTAACATCACCATCATCATCATCAACCATATCTTTTTTTTTCATTGATTGATGGGACTCTTTGGTTTGGTGCACCGGGAGACACTAAGATTGACCAACATCTACCGTCTCCAACGTTTAATATGAGCCTAATTACTCAACACCACTCAACACATGTGGATTGGGTCCTCCACCCTGATACCAGCGCTCGAGCTTTTCTTTTGTTTGCTCAGATAACACTTCAACTTAATGGCACCATGAAAGATCGAGGTCCAGACATAATCGCAAGTCACGTCAAACCTCTTGTGGGTTTAGTTAGTGGCATGACGTGCACAGATGGGACCTCTACTTCGAAAAAAAATAAGAAGGTGTCGGTCCAATGTTTATTCACCTATCATACTTTGGAATCATCACCAGGCAAGACATCATGTTCGGCCACCCGTGTCCTCTTAGGTCCATCCCATGATTCAAGCGAAGAGGGACAATGTCTCTCCTTGAGTCTGAAGTTTTGGCTTTGGACCCACTTCACCAGCTGCTGCCGTCATTGACATGGGACAACAACAATAACAATACAAGAGGGATGGACCTGAGCAGGTCCTTAAACTGCTCATGGAGGTAAAGGCGGGAGAACTGCCCTGGGGTAGGTGACCCCGTACTTGCCTCCCCATCCTCTCGACCGGTTGGTAAAAGATAGGTCGGAAATTTGGGAGTCTGTAGCCAGCGAGAATTACAAAAAAAAAAAAATAAAATTTGCACCAAAAATAGGGAATTGTTGAAAATAAGACAATAATATATGCGCGAATAATAATGAGTGGAAGGGTCTAGACCAATATATTAGATTGAGGTATGACGTCTTAAATGCTGATGTACATAGATGGTGCTAATCAAATTATGTGCTTTTGCCAAGTAAAGCTAACTATTTCTCAAGTCTTATCTAATAAATACACGTGGGTCCTTTCGATTGGGAAAAGTGGACATTAAAGTCTCCACCGTCGGCACAATATACAGCTCAAAAAAGCAACACGAAGACTATGACAAATTACACCAGAGGGAAGGAAATCCATTTATTTTTGGGGGGAAAAATGGCGATGTTTGATGAAAGTGGTCACTGAACTTACCATATGCCAAATCAAGATGTTCAACTCATACATGCTTTTCGATCAAGACCGTCTTATACACAATTGCAATGAATTGAAGTTGACATGCCATCAACCTTATTCAAAAGTTTGATATGAAGATTTCAACCTGCACTGAAAATTTGAAATTATGCCCCATGTGTATTATCTATATATAAAGATGCCATAAGAAAATCGATATGCTCGCAGACATTTCACACCTAAATATGAGGGGACTGTATGATCTTACACCCAGTTTCACCATTTTGAATGACATTCTTAAAATTTGTCAAAAATAAATGCCATTGAATTCGATCGCGAGCACCCTATATATTCAAGAGCTCGATTACATAAAATATATATTCGAGTACACTCACTAAAGAAATGAGGTAAACTCGAGGACCAAATGTATACCTTTTTCCTCTTTATTTGTAGTGCTATTACTATTAGAAAATCTCAAATTGGTTGCCTTACAAAACATTTACTCCAATAATTTAAAATTCCAAACTGGATATCCAATAGTATATTTCTTTCAAACTAATTCTCATTCCATGAAAATTCCAAACTGACCTAAAATCTACCCACCTTGTTATTTTTAATGGCATGATACCTTCATCTATATTTATAAATTAGAAAGTGAAAAAGAGGGGGATGCTCCTCTTCCTTTCATGTGATGTTTCTAAGTAATGCCCAAGCATGGTGGTGGAGGGCCCCTCCCCCACACCCTTTGAAAACTCAACCTAGAAATAATGATCATCAATCCACATAAATGAAAAGCAAAATAAAACCAAAAAAATAAAAATAATAATAAAATAGTGAAATTATGTGAAGTGGTGGTTGAAACGTCCCTCCAATAAAAACCCAAAAAATGCTTTTGTTTCTTTGGTGGTGGATGCCGCTGAAAGAATTGCATGGCGGGTGGGAGGGACTCTCTCTCTCTCTCTCTAAAAACCCTGCGTTGCCATCATCATCATCATCATCTCTGATCCTCCATTGAAGAAACGAAACGACTCCGCAGCAGCAACGACGAAGGGAGGAAGCTCCACCCGCCAACTCCCTCCGCTCCGGTACAGAAACGAAGGAGGGTCACCACATGCCGTTGTCCTTGCGTTCTTGGTCCGTGGCGGGTCGCGGTCGGAGCTCGGCGGGAGCAGAGAGCTCGATCACCGTCGAGTGTTGATCGGCGGCGGCGGCGGCGGGGGGTCGAGGATCGTCGGGATCGGGCGGGGCGGCGGAGGGGCGACCGGCTCTTTTCGCCACCTTCTTTTCTTGCTCTCCACCAGGTATGATGAGTTCGCTTCGGATTGCGACGTGTTGATTCCTTCTTTGATTATAATTTCTCAGAGAGAGAGAGAGAGAGAGAGAGAGAGAGAGAGATGTGCTGCGATGCGATGATTCAGTCGCGATCGAGTCCGGACTGCGGTGGTTGAAGAACGGTGGTTCAGGGGATGAGCCTGGCGGCGCGTGGCGCGTGGCGCTCGGCGGTGCCTGGAGAGCCGCCGCCGCCGCCGCCGACACTTTAAATTCTTTTTGTTTTTTCCTGTTTTACTTCATCATTTTCGGACTTTGTTCTTTTTTTTTTTTTAATTTTATTGGACGCTATTTTTACGGAAAATTAGAAATCAATAGATTAAATTACAAAAAATCGAAAGTGGACATGGTTTTTCTTTTCGGAAATGTACTTGAATCTTGTCCTTCTTTTTGTCTTTTAAAAGTAAGAAAGAAAAGCGTTGGTTACTGAATTTTGCAATTGTTTTATCATTTTAGTTAAATTTTAAAAACTTGACAAGATTGTATGTGACGAGAGTTACGAATTTTGAAATGTCTTAGTAATTTCATGTTGAATTGGAGTTAAATTGTAAATGCTGCTAAATTCGAAAAAAGGATAATGTCGAAATACGAGTTACAAAAGATTCAGAGTGTCTTTCTCTTATTTTTCGCATTATGATGCCTCTGGGAAATTAAGAAAATTAGGGAGAATGAAAAATTCGGGTAGAAAATGATGGGAAATTTGAAAATTTCGTGAGTGGTGATAGGAGAGAAAAATCATTAAAATCGCATTGTTGGAGAGCGCCATACCCATGTTGTGAGATGCCTGAAAAACGGCATTCCCTTTTATCGAATTCAATAGCAAATCGCAATTGTGGGCATTTTACAAACAATTTGTTGCACATGAGTTATGAAATTTTAGCATTTTAGTACTCTAACAGGAAAAAAAAAAAAAAAAGTGAGGGGAAAAAATGAACCGGGAATCATGTTATGACAAGTGGCGGAATAAGATGGAGTGAGGTGGAAGGTTAGATTTGGTGGGTTAAGATGCAGAGAATAATGTCAAGAAGGCCCCGCTGGCTGGGTGATGCGGCAGCAGACATCAGCTTCCACTTGAAGCCTTGTCAGTAGTGAGCTTTTTCCTGGTTTTGACGTGTAAATCTTGCTACATGCTGGTTCTTGGGGAAAGGAAGAACTTTTAACTTGATCTTAATGCATACTTTCGGCCCTGAATTTGCCCTCGGATCTTCAACCTGTTGAAAGCTCTCCTCCCTCTCTCTGAAATGCTTGTTTGACCCTGTGACCCTTTCTTCCTGCCGAAAGAAAAGGAGCTCTTGCTGCTTTCACTTCTTTTGGTGAAAGAGTGATAGCTGATCGAGAGCTGGAAGTCACATATCATTGTGTTACTTTTTTCCTTCTTGGGATGAGTGAAGGGATCTGCTTTCTGGGTCTTTCCTCTTATCTGATGCTCTCCCCATTTGTGTCATCTTCATGAACTGGTTTTGAGAGGTGAGCTCTTGCCATGGTCTCTGCTTGATTTGAGAACGACCGTTTTTGGTTTGTGTGTGGGTTGAAGGATCTGTTCTTACATCTCACGGCAAGTTTCTTTCGTGGGAAACCAGCCACTTGGAAAACATTTTCTGCAGACATGGCTTGATTGGTTGCAAGAATGAATGAATGGAGAACATCTTCATCTGTTGCCGAAAATAGTCAGGCAAAGATGGTCATTCGTGACAAAAACATTTTCTGTCAACTAATTCTTCTAAGCGATATAGGCGATCATGTTTTTTAGGAGAATGTTGTCCAGATTAGTTGTGTTTTTAGTACCTACTTTAATGGTTTGTGAATTGGATAGTCCTCGTTTTCTGTGAGAAAGATCATGAAATCTCGATATCCCTGACACCAAAACTGCTCGAGGGCATGCTCTGCTGTGTGGCTACTCGACTACAAAAGGGAAGTGGTTTCTTATGTTAACTGAGAAAATACACTGCAGGAAAGCTGCCATACTGGGGTAAGCAGTAGTGAGATTCATGGGTTGGTTGAGCAAGATCCTTGGAGGTTCTAGCCATCGGAAGCATTATCATGGGAGATACGGGGGTTATAGAAGTGGGGAGGAGACGCATAATTCCGAGGTGACAAAAACTCCTTTTCTATTCTGTCCGTCGGTCTGTCTGTCATATGTGCTTGGTACTTATCATATGAGCATACATGGATTCTGACCTGGGTACATCCGACATTGGTATGGAAGAAGACAGTGAACTGATTGGTAAATCTAACTTCTTGATTCTGAATGCAGGATGAATTGGCAAATCAAGAAAGAGAAGAGGTTGACTATGCGATTGCACTCTCTCTCGAAGAATACGATCTAAAGGGGAAAAAGGTGGTCGGTAAGTTTGCTGATTCGTAAGACCTATGTATTCCCATGATTGCTTGATTGCAAATTATATTTATCCTCTGAACTCTTTCGACCAATTTACTTGGACTAAGAATTTAAGAATAATTAGTTTCTTCTCAGCAGATTTGGCAATTGGCGCTAGACTGTATTTAGAAAATAAACATTGATTGAATGGACATTGGACATTATTGCTATGTGATCACAAACTTGTCCGTGTGTTGGCCTTGTTATATGAACAATTTGAAGAGGATGGATAATGACGCCTTTGGATGAAGAATGTCTTGTTGTTTCCCAGTTGCTGGTGTCACGTGAATTTGGAGATTTTAGTCTTCATCTGTTTGCTTAGTGCCATGTTATTTCATTTTTCTTCAGAAGCTGATGAAGATGACCGCTCAGAGGAAGAAGAACCACCTACTCATGTAGAATCAGAAGACGATGAACAAGATGAAGCTCCGAAAGTGGAAGAGAAGCATAATGAATCTCAATTGGAGGAAGATGAACAACTCGCCAAGGCTCTCCAAGAAAGCCTGAGTGTTGAATCACCCCATCAATATGAAAGTGGAAACATGTTTCCCCCTTACCCATTCCTCTTTCCTTCTGGGTATAGGTAGGTCGTTTAGTAACACGATTGCTTTAGTTTCCATGAGTAGTGACAAATCAAATGAGTAACCACGTTCCTTCTTTTTTTGGCAATGAGAATTTGTCAGATTCTCTGTTGATTTTGTTAACCCTAATTCAATCATATTTACGTCCTTTTAGGATGCATATACGTGTATGCCTAAACGATGGTTGTCTTTGTAAAATCCAATGTGTCTCGGCATTAGTAACTTTACCTCATGTTCAGGTCATCAGATGGACAAGTGACCTTCGTATTGAGTTACCTATGACTCCGGGCATCTAAATTCCAGATCTGGTTGTGTCATCTAAAGTCAAGATCTGGGTTAGTGTCCGTAACAGAATAACAAATGCCAATCATCTAATCTAGCAACTGCTGTTCGGGGGCTAATTCAGGGGAATATCAATATCATGGACTAAGATACCCTACTAGCAATAACCATGGATTTATGTTCCTGTTGCTGACCCATTTACTTCCTGCAGGATTCATCTGATCTGCATATTGAATGTTTATTTCTTGTAGAATTTGTGCTGGTTGCAATGCCGAGATCGGGAGTGGGCGATACTTGAATTGCATGGATTCATTTTGGCATCCAGAATGCTTTCGCTGTCATGCTTGCAATCATCCGATTGCTGATGCTGAGGTCTGTTTCTTATCCCAGATCAAAACTCTGTTTAAGTAAAACCTAAAGGATTTCTAAATCCTCATAATTTGCAGCAGTATTGATTGTATCTCGTAATGACTTTTAAATTTTCCTCGGTGTAAGTTCTCGGTTTGGGGGAATCGCCCGTATCACAAGTCCTGCTACAGGCAACAGCATCATCCAAGGTGTGATGTTTGCAACAGCTATGTAAGTACATTTCTTTGACTGCAAGACATACGCTCCATCTAAAAATTGGCGCTATCAACATATTTGCTCCCTCTGTCCTCATTGTCCAGTATTGAGAAGCTTGACTATTAATCTCTGTTGTATTCACTATTTTATTGAAGTAATCACCCTTTGAACGACCTTCTCATCTCTTTGCAGATTCCAACAAATGCAGCAGGCCTTATTGAGTATAGGGCGCATCCATTTTGGCAACAGAAGTATTGCCCCTCACACGAGCGGGACGGAACTCCTCGATGTTGTAGTTGTGAAAGAATGGAAGTGAGTTCTCCTGTTGCCACAAATGGCCAAATCCATGTTTTGCCTCAACTAAAAATTGTAATATTTCTTGTTTCTTTCTCTGTTCTTGATATAAAGCCTTCAAACTTTTCTGCAGCCAAGAGACACAAAATATTTGTCACTTGATGACGGTCGAAAGTTATGTTTGGAGTGTTTAGACTCGGCGATCATGGACACGGACGAATGCCAACCGCTTTACCTTGAGATACGAGAGTTTTATGAGGGTTTGAATATGAAAGTGGAGCAACAGATTCCATTGCTGCTGGTCGAAAGGCCGGCACTAAATGAGGCCAGGGAGGGAGAAAAGAATGTGAGTGCTTACGTCTTTCAGTTTCTTTAGTTAAAATAACTTACTGCTTGCTCAGCAAGATCGACTTTCTTCTTCACAATGATAGGGTAACCATCACATGCCTGAGACCAGAGGACTTTGCTTGTCCGAAGAACAATGCATTACCACGGTAAAGATTCTCTTCCTTTGACATTTTCACTGCTTGAAAAACAGGGCTATTGCGAAGTAGATTGAAAGGCTTATGAACTTCTTCCTGATTCATCAGATTATAAAGAGGCCGACAATTGGGCCGGGCTATCTCTTCGGGATGAGGACTGAGCCTTATAGACTAGTTCGGCAATGTGAAGTGACAGCAATTCTCATTTTATATGGTCTTCCAAGGTGTGTTTTATATCTTGCTAAACTTCATTTTTGGTTATTTACAAGCGAACTGCTACTTTGAGTGGCTGAACGCTTTTAAAACTCAGGCTGCTGACGGGGTCAATCCTTGCTCATGAGATGATGCACGCTTGGCTCCGGCTTAAAGGTTTTCTCTTTGCCCTTTCCCATCCAGTAGTCTTATAAGGTGTACTTGATGTGCATCGAGGATACATATCTGACAGCTGAAGCTTCTGCAAAAATTGTTGATTGCTGTTTGGCAGGTTATCCCAATTTAAGTCCAGAAGTTGAAGAAGGCATATGCCAGGTTTTGGCTCACATGTGGCTGGACTCTGAGACCTATTCTAGCTCTGGAAGTGAAGTCGCATCCTCATCTTCCTCCTCATCCTCACCGTCATCGTCTTCATCAACGTCCACTTCATCGAAGAAAGGTCCGCGGTCCGACTTTGAGAAAAAGTTTGGCGAGTTTGTCAAGCACCAAATAGAGGCAGATAGTTCGGCAGCCTATGGAGAAGGGTTTAGGTCAGGCAACCGGGCTGTGCTCAAGTACGGCCTCCGAAGTACACTTGACCATATCAGGATTACCGGAACCTTCCCTTTGTGAATAATTTTCATAGAAAAATTGAGTCAAGTGTTGGAAAAACACATTGAGAAGATATAGTTCGACAGGCAAAAGAA
Source organism: Eucalyptus marginata (assembly GCA_014182565.1). Taxonomy (NCBI): domain Eukaryota; kingdom Viridiplantae; phylum Streptophyta; class Magnoliopsida; order Myrtales; family Myrtaceae; genus Eucalyptus; species Eucalyptus marginata. The sequence continues at coordinate 2,229,568 of CM024593.1, forward strand.
GATACAAAGAAGACACGATCACGAGACTGAATACGAGATGGAATGCTGATGAGACATTGGATGAATGTAAATTAGTACAGGATGTAATCCAAACGCACAAAATTATCTCCTCCCTCTGTAATGGCGTGTGCACTTGACAATGTTCTTGTTGTGGTTCTGGACTTAATTTTCAGTACGCTGTGCTCATCCGTCGTTGAAAGAATTTTGGTTTTGTCATGCTTGAAGCTGTTTTAGAGAGTCTTGAACATGTGAGCTCCGAGTTGGAATTGTTAGAAAGGTTCACTGGAAGGCCAGTCTTTTGTAGAATTTGAGAATCCTCGACACGGAGCGAAACTCAAAAGAAAATGGGAAACTCGATCTACCCATTCTTGACCAACAAAGCAGCTATGAGCAAAGCGACTTTCACAAAGACGTGCATAATGTGTGGAAGAGCAGCACACGACACCGTGACTGCTTGAGAATGTGACAAGATGGTGGTGACAGGAGATAACCGTCGAAGCAGAGTACAAGTACAGAGAGCTGAGGAGAAGAAGAAGACGCGCACAACGGATGCCAAAAACTCTGCTTGTATCAGTTTTCCCTGATGTCTATAGTTTGGTCTGTAGAATTAGTGTTTAGCGTCTTTGTTCACAAAGTTGACTTTTAAAGTCTTTGCATTTACATTTTCAGCACTTCAATTTCAGAGCACTTTGATTTCCTTCCGAATGCAATTTCGAGCGTTTCATCGTCGCTCTCAGGAGCTCGCCAGCCTTTTTTTTTTTAATAGGTAAATTTACTTGTATTTTTCTAAACCTCAGTCAAATGTGGGTGGACAACATCCACTGCATGTCCTTTTGAGTTTATATAAAATAGCATATTCAAGAACCTTAAGATTCCCAAGTAAATCCCAAATGTTCCCAAAGGAATTTAAGAAAACATAGTGATGATGACCCAATTGTCCCAGAATTAAGAGAAGTCATATGTCGGCACGCCTTTTAACTTAAGAAACACACCATTCCGGACAAGTTTAGTGCTATTTCAAGGCTCGAACGCTTTGTATCGAGTTAGAACTAGAGTTAGATTTCGAGTTTGCACATTCCCAATTGCCTATAATAAGATTTTATGCAATTAATTAGCACTGTCTCATATCTTGAACACTTTGTATTGAGTTTGGACTAGCGTAACAATTCGAGCGTTCAAATTCCCAAAATTTTGTCGGAATTAGATTCCATCGAGTCTGCGCCAGTTTCACCATTTTGGATGACATTCTCAAAATTTGTTGGAAATAGACACCATTGAATTCGATTGTGAGCACCTTGTATATTTAAGAGCTTGATTGCATAAAAAATAGGTTCAAGTGTGCCCACTAAAAAAATGAGGTAAACTCGAGGATCAAATGTATACCCTTTTCCTCTTTATTTGTAGCGTTATTACTATTAGAAAATCATTATCGGCGATGTATGTAAATGTTAAGAGGCAGAATGCAGCCCCTCTAGAAATAATATAGTGTTGTTTGCTATGAATCCCTAAAACTTCTCTCCTCTCTTCTTTTCTACTTGGTATGATTCTTTAAAACTAAGAATGTATTGATCAATTTTGAAAGTATGCTCTGCATTTGCCACAATGTGGAACCTATACATCATAATTTTTACTATCCTAAAATTTTGTATGATATGAGTCAAAAATTGAAGAAGGAATTTGGTGGCTAATAGGCAATCCATATTTTGAGGGTGAGGAAGGGTTGTGCATGTGGAATAACATACCTACCACAAATTCTGTTTTCGTTTTCCCTAACTTGTATCATAGGCAAATTTGCTAGTATAATAACCATGGCATTTTTTAGCACATTTTTGGTTAGAAGTTGAATATCCAATGCAGGAAGGGAGATTTTTCATACCATGATAGAATCCTCTGAAATTGCCACACCTTCCACTATAAATGCTTTTGTTTCTCTTAGTCCTCCTCTTGAACTCCATGCTTCCAATGTCTCTAAAACTGACTATCTTCATTAGGTCCCCTACCTCAATAAAGATAGCAAAATTTCCGAGACTCACATTTCACTTACAAATCCATATTTTGCTTTTGTCAAACCATCCTTTTTTCACCTATCCGTTCTATTAAGCAGCTTATTAAGCATACTCCTAAAGAAGTTAAAGAATATGTCTAGTTCTCAAAATTCATGAGCATCCTATCCTAGCTACTCAACAAGAACACTTTGTCACCTTTCAAATCCCTTCTGACTTTCCAAGATAATGGATACAGTAGGGATATACACACCTTCACTTTGGTGCTATTAGACTTGCTTTATCATTTCATGAAAGGAAAGTGTTACTTGTAGTTGCACAAAGGACCCTTCTAAACACCCCTTTTTAGGACTACCAACATGCTTGCGCTGGCACCATCCAAACTACCCTCAATGCATGAACAATGTTTGTTAAACCGTTTCCTAATTTCAATATAGTCTCTTGGATCCACGACTTCTCTCAGCTCTTAAGGTTCACCTATAGATTACCAGAACATCTCAAACTCTAGATTCTATTGTTGCTACCTTACATTACCAAATGGTTTATTAGGTCTATAATCATATCATTGACCTCAACTTCCTTCATTTTGAAGATACTTTGTTCATTTTGGTGGACAATGATCAAACTTCTTTTATCCATGTGCCTAGACAGATTCCTTGAGATTAGCTAGTTAAGTTACTCCTAGGCAAGTGGGTAACTATGAAAAAATCCACCAAAACTCCAAGCCCATCAAATCCATAGAGTCTCAATTTACCAAGAAGAAAAATGACACATTAATCATTAAATTTAGTAAGGAAAAGGAAGAGACCACTTCTTCTATGTTTCCTACTATTCTTATGATGCAACCTTGTGCAGCTCATGGTCCAACTGACGAGGGCCATCCAGATCCAAAATCCATGATTGAGTCTTTTGACAAGGAAGGATGTCCTATTCATCACTACAAAGATTCCCATACAGGACACTGTTTTTGGGATCTTGATTGCCAGTGTTCCCTTTGTACAAATCCTTCGGATGAAGAAGAAGAAGATGATAGGCCATTCAAAAGAAAGAAGTGATCAAAAGATAAACTTTACTAAAGGTACCTTTATGGAGACCCCATTGTCGGACCTCTTGGTGAAGATAGAGGAAAATATCAATTTATGGTCTTGTATAGACCATCTAGATGACACCCTCCTCCCAAAATCCCTAAACCATGTGAACCTCCTCCACCTCCTCAATCACCATTCAAAAAGAAACCTTCACCCCAAAAGCCGGTTGTCTTACCCTTCTATAAACCCATCTACAAATAGGTAAAAAGGAACTCTTTTCCTCTAGAAGTACCCCAAACACCTCAGCCCTCATGTTACCCAAAACCCGTCCTTCCATTTGTTTATATGTTTTAACCTTGAGACTTTCCACCTTTTGAAAAATCTAACTTTATTGCCCAAATAATAACATTAGAAACCGACATTAGAAGAGTTTATAGGTGTTCACAATTGATTTCATCATATTCCTAAGGTCTCGAATCCGATAAATATTGATGACCATGGAAGACAAACAAAGGTCACGACTATTGAAGTTGTCAGAGAATGTCTTGGCCCAGAATAATATTCTCAAGACAATTAACACCAAGCTTTCAATTGTTCAAGCTCATCTTGATCATGTTGACCAAAAGGTTGATCAAACGGCTTGGATCACAAATAATTTTTCTTGAGACATTCAAGAAGAAACTCAAGCAGATGGAATTTAGAACATATGTTTCTCATCATTAATTGAAAGACCGGACGGCTGAAATGGAAAAATTGAGGAGACAAATCAAACTCCTGCATGATGGAAAATTTGTTCCTTTTCTAGATCCATTTTCCTACCCTTAGCAAAGGATTTCAATAGAGGTGGGCCCCTTTGTACTACATCAATTGCCTCAATTGTTGGTGAAACTCGAAAGTAAGATCAAAGGGATATCGTTACACTTAGCAACGGTATCAAAGAAATGGAAAATCAAAAAAGATTAGTGAAGAAAAGAAAATAGCTCCTGAACCCTTTCTAAAGCCTCCCTCTGCTCATATGGTCTCAAACCTACTTGAAGCACTCTTGCGAGATCAAAGCAAACAAAAGATACCAACTATTGCTACATTTGACTCCGCCAAGCAAAATATCTCTAAATCAACCTTAGAATCGGACTCTCTTTCCTCCAAAAATACTTCAATCTTTGAGCCACAAATACCAATATCCCGTGTAATTGCTATCTTTATGGTTGGTCCCCTTAAAGTAGAAATGGAATCAAGTCCATTCGAGCCAAAAGTAGTACACTTTCATGACTTAAACCCTAAACAAAAGTCTTCAACTTCAAAATATTAACTCACATTTGATGATATCCCCTATTCTAAATAACCGGATAGATTACAAGAGTTTCATGCTTAGCTCAACACCAAGGCACTTTCTGTTGAAAGTTGGTATGAAATACGGATTGAGTTTTTGAGTAGATTTACTGAAAGCCTAAAAGACTAGTGGAGATCTGCACTTGACTAGGATTAGATGACATTTTTACTCCAAATAGATTTCCATCAAACAATTTGTGTGATCCACCACTTCATTATTGGTAAACTAGAGGATCTTCTTGAGCCTAAAAAAAAAAGAATTTTTTGAAAAAAAAATGCTATTTTTTTTTTTTAAATTTATGAAGAAAGCATCTCAATAGATATTTCCAAGAAATGCTTAAACTATTTTATGATCTCGGAGCTGATCCTAACCTAAAGTAGGTATTTTTGGCCTCCATTCCAAAAGAGATTGGCCAGACTATGGAAAGATCCATACAAAATAAGTTGAAGATTGTTGCTAATGTTCCTCTTGGGGAACTCCAGTGGGAGATACATCTTGCTCTTAATAATCTTTGCATCCAAAGAAGGCTTTTAGAAGTTACCTTATAAGCAACAAAGAACTTGACCAGACTTGTCAAAAGCCTCAGTTAAGAATTAAGTGTTCAAAGAAAGACTCCTGTGATAATCCTTCTTATGGAGATCGATGCAAAAAATGAAGATGCTTCAAAAGATTCTCTTCAGGACATAGGAATAAAAGGGGCAACTGGTGATTCTAATGAGAAAGATGTTGTAGATGAAGCTCTTTTGGAAGATGAAGAAAATTCAACAGATGTTATATTTGCAACAAAAAAGCCCATTTGCCAAGAATTGTTCAAAGACCAAAGCAAGAAATTCCTATCTAATTCAGAAGATTGAGAAGCAAACTGGAGTACAGGATGATTATGTTGAATTAGTCTTTTCCTGAAAGATGAACCAACCAAACACACTATGTGTCATCTAGACGTGATCACAGACTAGTGAACTAGTGACATTGAAAGTTTATCCAAAGAACCTAAAGAAGAGGTATTCTTCTTTTCTGAACCACCCACAATCCAAGATCTCTGTGCATATATTCCTTCTATTCTTTCATATTTCCCTATAAAAATATACATATTCAAGTATGATAAGCCTCTGACCAAAAAAAAAAAAATATGATAAGCCTATTTCTCTTAGTGGCCCCATTGACACTGGGATCGGTGATTCTATTCTTGATACAAAGATACTTCTAAAAAGTACTAGACATCATACACTCGGTATTTTAACTCTACTTCCGAAGGGGCTGCCTTTTGCTCCTTAACATTTACATACACCACCTTATATAGGCATGAGACAACATACTATTTAAAACAACGAATGAACTTTTTCAAGGCCAAAAGGGAGCATTGTCCACTGAAAATCTGCTTTTTATCTGTTTTCAGGGTGGATTCTCAACTGTCAAAATCCAGTTTTAAGGTCAAACTTAGAGTATACTTTAAGTTGGGTGAGGTCGGAGAAAAAGGAATTCCGACGTAGTATAGGAAATTTATTATATTGTAAAAATTGGTTAAGAAGCTGATAATTGATAACCAATCTTATCCTTCCTCTATTTTGCTTCGCTTGCTTGTTGACATAAAATGCTTCACAAGCCCATTGAGAATCTAGTGGCTTAATTAATCCTTGATGAAGTAAATCCAAGCATTCCTTTTGTGCTAAAAATAAATGTTATTAATTAGTTATAGAGTGACTGGCTTTGATAGAATTGACATCCTCATTTTTCTTGAAAGGAAAATTGATGAAAAAATCAAGATTTTTCCACAAAGGGTTGAAGCATTTTTGAATAAAGTCTAAGTGAGAATTTGCACATGCCCAAGAAGAGTTTACAGAATTGGATCCAAAATGCTCATCTAAATAGTGAAAAACCTTTGGATATCTATAAATTCCTGAAATTGCCCTTTGAATCGAAATCCATTAGACATAACTCCAAGTTTAGGAATTGATTCCCTTATGCTACATTGGCTCTAATAATTTACAATTCAAAACTGGGTACCCCATAATATATTTCCTTTAAACTAATTATCGTTTCACAAAAATCCCAAACTAACCCATAATCTGCCCAGCTTGTTATTTTCAATGGCATAAAACCTCCATCTGTAATTATAATCACACGAGCATCATTGAGCGACCTTGAGAATACAAAAACCAGAAAGTGAAAAAGGGAGAGGGCGGCGGGCGCCCACCCCTTTCCAAAATCAACATGGAAAAGAGGATTATCAACTCCAAATAATTCAAAAGCAAAAATAATTAAAATAATTGCATGGGGGGAACCTCTCTCTCCCTGTGAAATCCCTGCGTTGCCGTCATCATCATCTCTGATTCCCCATTGACGAAACACGACTCCGCAGCAGAAACGACGAAGGAAGGAGAGAAAAAGACGGAAAGCTCCACCCGCCAACTTCCCCCGCTCCAGCTCCGTGCAGTTCGCATCGCGTCCTCGGTCCGTGGTGGGTCGCGGTCGGAGCTCGATCCCCGCCGGTGGCGGCGGCGGGTGGTCGAAGATCGTTTGGATCGCGCGGGGCGGCGGAGAGACGACCAGGTACGGCGAGTTCGCTTCGGATTGCGACGTGTTGGTTTCTTCTTTGATTATAATTTCTCTGTGTGTGTGAGAGAGAGAGAGAGAGAGAGAGAGGGGGAGTGTTGCGGTGATTAAGTCGCGATCTAGTCCGGACTGCGGTGGTTCAGTGGATGAACACGGCGGCGCGTGGCGCTCACGCACGGCGGTGCCTTGGAGAGCCGTCGCCGCTGCCGCTGCCGCTGCCACTGCCGCCGCCACTTTAAATTCTTTTTGTTTTCCCCTGTTTTACTTCATCATTTTCGGGCCTTTATTTTTTTATTTATTTATATTTGTCCGCTATTTTCGGAAAATTTGGATTGCAGCGTTTCGCAATAGATTTTTTTTTTTTTTTTTTTTTTTAATTTACTCGTTTCGGAAAGAAATCGGTTAGTTACAGAACAATAGTGGACATGGTTTTCCTTTTCGGAAATGTACTTGAATCTTGTTCTTCTTTTGGCTTTTAAAAGTAAGAAATAAAAGCGCTGGTTGCTGAATTTTGCTATATATGTATGATCGTATGTTTACGCAATTTGAAATGTCTTAGTAATTCTGTGTTGAATTGGAGTTAAATTGTACGAATTGCAAGATTCGAAAAAAAGGGTAATGTTGAAATATGAGTTACAAAATATTTCATGTGTCTTTCGCTTATTTTTAGCATTATGTTGCGTTTGGGAAATTAAGAAAATAGGGAGAACGCAAATTTGAGTGGAAAATGACGAGAAATTTGAAAGTTTTGTGAATGGTGGTTGGAGAGAAAAATCATGATATTCTCGAGCATTTTCTTCTGTATTTCCCCTCCTCCCGAGCATCTTCCAAACATCGATTAGAATGCAGAGTCGAGTTGCACGTGGAAGGCAATCTACACTGTCCGAGAGCAGCAAAACGCAATTTCGTGCATCTTGCAGACAATCTGTTAGATATGATTGAAGAAATTTAGTATTTTCCTACTCTAACAGGCAAAAAAAAAAAAAAAAAAGTTAGAGGAAAATGAACCGGGAGTCATGTTATGACAAGTGGTGTAATAAGATGGAGTGAGGTGGAAGGTTAGATTGGGTGGGTTAAGAATAAGATGCAGAAAATAATGTCAAGAAGGCCTCGCTGGCTGGCTGATGCAGCAGCAGGCATCATCTTCCACTTGAAGCCTTGTCAGCAGTGAGCTTTTTCTGGGTTTTGACGTGTGAATCTTGTTATATGCCGGTTCTTGGGGAAAGGAAGAACTTTTAACTTGATCTTCATGCTTACTTTTGGCCCTGAATTCGCCCTCGGATCTTGAACCTGTTGAAAGCTCTCCTCTCTCTCTGAAATGCTTGTTTGACCCGGTGACCCTTTTGTCCTGCCGAAAGAAAAGGAGCTCTTGCTGTTTCACTTCTTTTTTTGGTGAAAGAGTGATAGCTGATCGAGAGTTCGAAGTCACATATCATTGTGTTACTTTTCGTTCTTGGATGAGAGAAGGGATCTGCTTTCTGGGTCTTTTCTCTTACCTGATGCTCTCCCCCTTTGTGACATCTTCGTGAACTGGTTCTGAGAGGTGAGCTCTTGCCATGGTCTTCGCTTGATTTGAAAACGACCGTTTTTGGTTTGTGTGTGGGTTGAAGGATTTGTTCTTACATCTCATGGTGAGTTTCTTTCGTGGGAAACCAGCCACTTGGAAAAGATTTTCTGCAGACATGGCTTGATTGGTTGCAAGAATGAATGAACGGAGAACATCTTTGTCATTGCCGAAAATAGTCAGGCAAAGATGGTCGTTCGTGACGTAAACATTTTCTGTCGACTAATTCTTCTAAACGATACAGGCAATCATGGTTTTTAGGAGAATGTTGTCCAGATTAGTTGTGTTTTTAGTACCTAGTTTAATGTTTTGTGAATTGGATAGTCCTTGGCCCTTCGTTTTCTGTGAGAAAGATCATGAAATCTTGATATTCCTGACATCAAAACTGCTCAAGGGCATGCTCTGCTATGTGGCTACTCAACTTCAAAAGGGAAGTGGTTTCTTATGTTAACTGAGAAAATACACTCCAGGAAAGGTGCCATACTGGGGTAAGCAGTATTGAGATTCATGGGTTGGCTGAGCAAGATCCTTGGAGGTTCTAGCCATCGGAAGCATCATCATGGGAGATACGGAGGTTGTAGAAGCGGGGAGGAGACGCATAATTTGGAGGTAACAAAAACTTTTTTTCTGTTCTGTCCGTCTGTCATATATGCTTGGTACTTATGGCTGAGCATACATGGATTCTGACCTGATTACATCCGACATTGGTATGGAAGAAGGCAGTGGACCGATTGGTAAATCTAACTTCTTGATTCTGAATGCAGGATGAATTGGCAGATCAAGAAAGAGAAGATATTGACTACGCGATTGCACTTTCTCTCTCAGAAGATGATCTAAAGGGGCAAAAGGTGGTTGGTAAGTTTGCTGATTCGTAAGACCTAAGTGTTCCCATGATTGCTTGACTGAAAAGGTTATATTTATCCTCTGAACTGTTTCGACTGATTTACTTGGACTAAGAATTGAAGCATAATTAGTTTCTTCTCAACAGATTTGGCTATTGGCGTTAGACTTTAATTAGAAAATAAACATTGATTGATGGACATTGGACAATATTACTACGTGATCACAAACTTGACCGTCTGTTGGCCTTGTTAGATGAACAATTTGAAGAGGATGGATAATGATGCCTTTGGATGAAGAATGTTTTGTTGTTTCCCAGTTGCTGGTGTCACATGGATCTGGAGATTTTAGCCTTCATCTGTTTTGCTTAGTGCCGTGTTATTTCATTTTTCTTCAGAAGCTGATGAAGATGGTCACTCAGAGGAAGAACCACCTACCCATGTGGAATCAGAAGATGATGAACAAATTGGCCAAGAAGAATATGAACTTGTTGAAGCTCCAAAAGTGGAAGAGAAGCACATCGAATCTCAGTTGGAGGAAGATCAACAACTTGCCAAGGCTCTCCAAGAAAGCCTGAGTGTTGAATTGCCCCCTCGATATGAAAGTGGAAACATGTTTCGCCCTTACCCGTTCTTCTTCCCTTCCATGTTCTTTCTTTTTTTGGCAAGGAGGCTTTGTCAGATTCTCTGTTGATTTTTTTTTTAATCCTAATTCAATCATATTTACGTCTCTTTAGGATGCATATACGTGTATGTCTAAATGATGGTTGTCTTTGTAAAATCCAATGCGTCTTGGCATTAGTAACTATACCTCATGTTCAGGTCATCAGAGGGACAAGTGACTTTCGTATTGAGTTACCTCTGACACTGGGCATCTAAATTCTAGATCTGGTTTAGTGTCCGTAACAGAATAACAAATGCCAATCATTTAATCTGGCAACCGCTGTTCGGGGGCTAATTCAGGGAAATATCAATATCATGGACTAAGATACCCTACTAATAATAACCATTGATTTATGTTCCTGGTTCCGAACCATTTACTTCCTGCAGGATTCATCTGATCTGCATATTGAATGTTTATTTCTTGTAGAATTTGCGCTGGTTGCAATGCTGAGATCGGGAGTGGGCCATACTTGAGTGGCATGGATTTAGTTTGGCATCCAGAATGCTTTCGCTGTCATGCTTGCAATCATCCAATAGCTGATCGCGAGGTCTGTTTCTAATCCAAGATCAAAACTCTGTTTAAGTAAAACCTAAAGGATCTCTAAATCCTCATAATTTGCAGCAGTGTTGATTGTTTGTCGTACTGACTTTTACATTTTCCTCGGTGAAAGTTCTTGGATTGGGGGAATCGCTCGTATCACAAGTCCTGCTTCAAGGAACAGCATCATCCAAAGTGTGATGTTTGCAACAGCTATGTAAGTACATTTCTTTGACTGCAAGATGTATGCTCCATCTAATTTGGCACTATCAACTTATTTGCTCTCTCTGTTCTCATTGCCCTGTATTGAGAAGCTCGGCTATTAATCTCTGTTGTATCCACTATTTTATTGAAGTAATCACCATTTGAATGACCTTCTCATCTCTTTGCAGATTCCAACAAATGCAGACAGACGTATTGAGTATAGGGCACATCCTTTTTGGCAACGGAAGTATTGCCCCTCACACGAGCGGGATAAGACTCCTCGATGTTGTAGTTGTGAAAGATTGGAAGTGAGTCCTCTGTTGCCTCAAAGGGCCAAATCCATGTTTCTCCTCAAACTAAAAGAATTAATATTCTTGTTTCTTACTCTGTTCTTGATATAAAGCCTTCAAACTTTTCTGCAGCCAAGAGACCCAAAATACTTGTCACTCGATGACAGTCGAAAGTTATGTTTGGACTGTCTAGACTCGGCAATCATGGGCACGGCCGAATGCCAAGTGCTTTACCTTGAGATACAAGAGTTTTACGAGGGTTTGAATATGAAAGTGGAGCAACAGATTCCGTTGCTGCTGGTCGAAAGGCAGGCATTAAACGAGGCTAGGGGGGAGAAAAGAGTGTAAGTGCTTACGTTTTTCAGTTTCTTTAGTTAAAATAACTTATCGTTTGGTCAGCAAGATTGACTTTCTTCTTCACAATGATAGGGTAACCATCACATGCCTGAGACCAGAGGACTCTGCTTGTCCGAAGAACAATGCGTTACCACGGTAAAGACTCTCTTCCTTTAACATTTCACTGCTTGAAAAACAGGGCTTTTGCGAAGTAGATCGAAAGGCTTATAAACTCCTTCTGATTTATCAGATTATAAAGAGGCCGATAATTGGGCCGGGCTTTGTCTTCGGGATGAGGACTGAGCCTTGTAGACTAGTTCGGAAATGTGAAGTGACGGCAATTCTCATTTTATATGGTCTTCCAAGGTATGTTTTATATCTTGCTAAACTTCATTTTCGGTTATTTACAAGCGAATTGCTATTTTGCATGGCTGAACACTTCCAAAACTCAGGCTGCTTACGGGGTCAATCCTTGCTCATGAGATGATGCACGCTTGGCTCCGGCTTAAAGGTTTTCTCTTTGCCCTCTTTCATCCAGTAGTCTTATAAGATGTACTTGATGTGCATCGAGGACACGTATCTGACAGCTGAAGCTTCTGCGAAAAATTGTTGATTGTTGTCTGACAGGCTATCCCAATTTAAGTCCAGAAGTTGAAGAAGGCATATGCCAGGTTTTGGCTCACATGTGGTTGGACTCTGAGATCTATTCTAGCTCTGGAAGTGAAGTCGCATCCTTGTCTTCTTCCTCATCCTCGCCGTCATTGTCTTCATCAACGTCCACTTCGTCGAAGAAAGGTCCGTGGTCTGACTTCGAGAAAAAGCTTGGTGATTTCATCAAGCACCAAATAGAGTCAGATAGTTCGGCAGCCTATGGAGACGGGTTTAGGTCAGGCAACCGGGCTGTGCTCAAGTACAGCCTTAGAAGGACACTTGACCATATGAGGATGACAGGAACCTTCCCTGTGTGAATAATTTACATAGAAAAATTGAATGAGTGTCAGGAAAACACATCGAGAAGATATCGTTTTACAGGCAAAAGAAGATACAAAGAAGAGATAATGATGAGACTGAATAAGAGGTGGAATGCTGATGAATGGTTTTCCAGACATTGGATGAATGTAAATTAGTACAGGATATCATCCAAACACAAAATTATCTCTTTCTTCTGTAATGGCGACACCATGTTGTATGGTGTGCACTTGACAATGTTCTTGTTGTTGTTCTGGACTTAATTTTCAGTACGCTGTGTTCGTCTGTTGTTGAAAGAATTTCAGTTTTGTCATGCTTGAAGCTGTTTTAGAGACTTGAACATGTAAGCTCCAAGCAGGGTTCGTTAGGAATGTTCACTGGAAGGCCAGTCTTTTAAAGAGTTTGAGAATCCTCGACATGGAGCCATGATAACGTTCAATGATCGCTGAAATAGCCAAAAGTAAAAAAAAAAAAAAAAAGGAAAAAAAAAAAGAAAAATAAAATAAAAATATTAAAAAATTAAAATAAACATAAAAATTACATAAGTTTACCAAATGTGTTTCTGTTCTTTTTTCTATTCCAGGAATAGAAATTTTGTGCAGTTACCAAATGCGTTCTTCTGATTAAAAATTGTTCCCCAGAACAGAAATAGCAGGAACAATTTTTGAACAGAAACGTTACCATTAGTGTTTTGACGTCTTTGTTTGCAAAGTTGACATTTTCAGCCTTTGCATTTACATTTTCAGCACATCAATTTCAGGGCACTTTGATTTCCTTCCAAAAGCATTTTCGAGCGCTTTCATCATTGCTCTCAGGACCTCGCATGCTTTTTTTTTTTCCTGATATAGTAACTAAGCTATATCAAAAGACAAAGTAGCACCTAAAGAACGGCAATGAACCAGTTAAAGTGAGAAGCAACGGCAGATAACCCAGCAACAAAACAGCAGCGTCAGCAACAACTGTTTAGGACTACATCTAGGCAATTCGACCATTAAAAACAGCATTAGTTCTCAGTTTGCAGCATAGAACTCTCGTCATGAGGTAGCATCTTTCTCCCATCTTGAAGTAATGTCTCAAAAGCAACTTTTGCCGGGGACTTGATCACAGCAATCATTTCATCAAGCTGCGGCAGAATTTTCTCATGAAGAACCCTGCCTTCGCCTCCATGTATATATGATAAGTGGTTGGATTCCAAGCAAGTTTTATCAAGATCACTTTTGAACTACTCCTCTCCTTCTCTGCAGAGCCCGAGCAATCTCCAAACTCACAGTCCCCTGGAGGTCTATTACAATCGAGCAAATTGACTATTCTTTCCTGTCGCGACCCGATTTTTCGGGTTCACCACCTAAAACTAGGTTGATGGACTACTAAACCTTTAAGTTTAGCTCGGGCTCTCCCAAGCCCATACCAAATCGCGACTTAGGGTTTTAACATGCAAAAGATTATTATCAAGGAGTCGCCACTAATCGGTTTAGGGTCGGTCGATTAGACACCTAAGTAAAATAATGGGAGTATTATTTTACTCCTACGAACCAGAGATTTTGGGTTCGGGGACTTGGTTACACTAGACTATCCTAGTGCCCTTTCGATACCATTTCTTTTTAATTTTAGGAAAATGTTTGGCAATTGAATTGATTTTAATTTAGCTTCCTAACGTGTGAGGTGATTATACATATGCGCATACCACCAATTTAACACATCAAGAAAGCAATTAAATAATGCAAAAACATACCTTAAAGCAACGAAAGCATCTGCAATGTTAAATCAGAATTCACATCAATAATCCTAGATATGATTCCTAATTAACAAGCAATCAATTTTTTTGTTTTCACTTTATTTAATGAAAATCATGCAAATAATCTAATAGACATGACGACATGACTTAAACTATATGACATGAAGAAATGCAATAATTAAATGCAATTTAAAAGATCTAATTATAATGATATGCAATGCGATGCAATAACATACCAAATTATTTAAACTAAAATGACATGCCTCATGCAATTTAATCAGATTATAAAGAGGCTCTCCATTGGGCCATCCATGGTGGCTGGGCGGGGTGACGGGGCGAGCCTCGAGGGGCGGCGAGCGGTGGCGAGAGGCAGCGGGACGAACCAAGCTGCGAGTGAGGTGAGGAAGCAGGGAATTCGTTTGCTGAAAAGAGAGAAGAAGAAGAAGCAGAATAAATTAATGAAATGGACTTTAGGGTTTCTTTATTCCCACTTAGATTTTCAGAACTATAGTACAATCATTTTCATTTTCATTTTCATGTCATATTTTCAGACGTCGCTATTTTCACTCCCAACCAAATCTCTATCGACCCAATTTGGTAAAATTGTCATCAATCATTTAATTGCGTCTTCAAATGATAACCTCAAATTTAATCACTTACCTTCTTCTTTAAATTTTCCTAATTTCTTTGCACGATATAATTGTCATAATTAAAAATTTCATATATTTTGTTTTTTTGTTTTTTGTTTTGTTTTGTTTTTTTGTTTTTTTGTTTTTATCGTGGCAATTCCATGTTCATTAGAAATACTATGCATTTCCTTTTTATTGCTAGGTTTTTCTTCCGCAGAGCTAATTCTTTTTATGCTTGGTAACAAATTTATGGTTTAATTGTTAATTACGATATAAATTTTTCAACATAAATATTTTTTTTAACAAAATAGCGTGTTTAATTCTGTTGTACATATCATCACCCAACCATTTCTTATTAGTTGTCTTTTATATACACGTGTAACATGGTTACAATCTTTAACGTGAAAGTTTAAAAGACGAAATTTAATTATATTTAAACTTTGCATAAAACAAGAGTTTTTTTTTTTTTTTTAAGCTAGTGAAATCTCATCAATTTGGATTAACAAAAATTAGCATAATCCAAGAACTGTTTATAAAAATAAAATAAAAAAAAAAGAAAGGATTTAATGATGATATGCGCAACAAAAATAAGAGTTTACAAACATGTGATTGTGTTGAAAATTTGTTTATGTTAATATTTTTCTAAATTCTATTTGACAATTAAATCATTAATTTGCTCGATAAGGTAGAGTCTAAACATAAATTTATACTTAAATTTAGTTTTGGATAGATTTGTCATAAGTGTATCAGTTTAGAATTTTTTGTGGTCATTTGGGATAAATTTGTCGCAAGTATACCGATTTGGGATTTTTCATAGTAAAAAAAATTAGTTTTTGGTAAATTTGTCATAAGTTTACCAGTTTAGGATTTTTCATGATATTAATTCTTTTAGATATTAATATAAGCTGTGTCATTGTAATTTATTGTATCCTTAGTATCAATGAAAAATTGAGAGGTCTTCCTTGTGCCATTTGGACTGTGTCATTGTAATTAATTATATTCTTCTTTATGTTTTCTAATACCAACAGATGCAATGAAAACAAATCACCGTTCTAATTAGGTAGAGAACTAGGGTGTGAATGGTAATATTTCTATTTCGGAGAATAATTTTTATTTTAGAAATAATTCTTTTTTATTTCTACTCTCTAGAATAATTTCTAAGTAAAACAACACGTTTGATAATATATAAAATTTCTATTTTCAAAATAGAAAAAAAATAAGAAGGCGTTTGGTATGATCCATAAAAAGAATATGAATGCGTTTGACCACCGGCGGGCAATCAACAACCGGCCGGTGGATGGCAGCTCGTAGAAAGTGGCAAGAAAGAAGAAGAAAAGAAAAAGAGAAAATAAAAAAAATGATTTATTTCTAAAAATTGTTCTCGAGAACAAGAAACTATATTTTTCCGCTTCTTATTTCTATTGTAAATCTATTCTCCGGCTATTTTTCTATTTTGGATAATAGAAAAATTAATTGATGTTACTAAATGGATTTTTTTTTTTTTTTCGTTCTGAGGAGTAAAAGAACAAAAGAAGAGACGAACATAAATGTTCCCATGCGCTATACCCTAATCTCCTAGGCCACGCAAGCCAATTTGGTCTATTAAAGGGGGAAACGACTAACATTTGCAGGTTATGCGACAATTTGACGTTGCTGCATGGCCATCTAGCTACAAAATGCTAATGTGACTGTTGACATGGTAGACATAGGGATGACAAGTTGACATGGCTAGTTGACGTCATCATCGGATGAGACGAACAATATTAAAGAGCAATGTCTAGAGAGAGATATTAGCAGTAATTGAAAACCGGAACCACACTAGATGCGAGTTAATCTTCCAATCTGAAAAAAGAGGCGATGTCCAATAAGTTAGTTTTGGAATCCTTGAAAGTTCAAAACCCGAAATCGAATTAAAATTCATAGTTAAGATCGATAAAATGCAATTTTAGTATGACCTAAATTCTCGGATGGCTTTCAGGGGTTTTTGTGCGGTTAACCCGTGAGCAATAATTCTCGATCCATATTTTGCCTCTTCAATCATGGATGACTATTAGTTGTCATGTGATCGCAAGGAATCTATGACTAACCCTAAGTACAAGATCAATAGAAAATCGATTTGCTTTCGTTTGTAGTGAATATCAAAATTGTGTGGAATCACTTGCAAACCAACTAAATACTCATGCCAAATCGATTTATATCCATTTTCTAATTGACTTATAATAGTGTTGTATTTTCTCTTATTGATCCTTGTAGTCAAGCGATTTATCCCTGATTGAATTCTCCAATCTTTCACTTGTTAACCCTTCATGGCCTTCCAATAGATTAGTTAATTCATGAGTAAATTACTATTAGTGAATTGATTATATAACTATTTCATATATTTCAAAATGAGTCGAATTTCAGGATATCACAATATGCATGCTTGATGTATTGCTATGGGCACATATTAATTAATAACGTGTAGAGGTGTGCCAAAGTGAGGTAAGAATGCATGCGGGACTATTTGATGTTCTACATATGTAGGTTGCACCCTAGACAAATTAACATCTCAAGGCTTAGGTTGTTGACTTATTGAGATTTTATTTCACCTATTGTTGTTTATTGTTTTCAGGCCTGTTGTATGGAGAACCGTCACATTTGATTCAAGGTCCCAATGGATCAAGATACGGTCTTGACCTCACACCCTATCCCGGGATTCGATCAGGTGTATGAACTTTTTATCACGATGGTTTGGGTAGACGAGAGGTTGGCCCACTAGGTGACCCGGATAAACCATGCCTTATCTAGAGACCGACCCTAATGTGGAGTCTGATCTTGAGACACCCATCGTGAGACACCACTTGGATATCGCGGCTAGTCCCAAAGTTAGTAAAGTTTAGGTCAATCTTGACCCCTGCTGGTTTTTATTGATGGTTGATAGGAACTTGCCGTCGTGGGAAAGGCTTGTAAATATTTAACTTCTTAGAGTTAACAAGTACATAAATAACAGTAGTGCTTTTGGAAATGTTTGTTGTTGTGTTTATACTATCCCCACTAATAAATTTGACTTTGTGTTTATAATATGCTCCTGTTTTTCATTTAATTGAAAGAATAATAGTATGGGTTGGCGACGCATCCCGAAACGTCACAACTAAACCATCATGGAGGGATGTTTGCGTGCTCAGGGTTCGGGGCATGACACATATTGCCATGGATGTGTCCAGATTCACTCACCATGATTTCATGGCCAGCATTATTTCCTTAATTCTTTCCCTTAATTTCTGCTTCGCTCAATCTTTCAATTCGGCTTTTCTTGTTTGCATTGCCTCGTGCATGAACGCCCAATATTTAGCCGAGTGAGGGTCAATTCTGTCCATATTGCCGGATAAATCCCACTGATTCTTTCCCTAAATTTGCTCACTCTCCTTTGCCGTTTCACGGCTCGCTAATCTCAGGAGCACCAACTTCTGCAAATATTTGGATTCTTTCCCTCATTTCATCTCTTCATACATTCTTTTCTTTTCTTCCCATTCCTAACTCAGTATCTTGCTTTCAAGCCTTTGTGCTTCATCTTATTAATGACATTTACATATTTATACCGGAAAATTTTTTTATCTATCTTGCCCCTTTGCTGGCCATTTTTCAAATATGTGAATCATTTAATTGTGGAAGAAATTCCACCGATTCCTCCTCTGGCTTCGAGCACGCCCCCCAATCATGGTCCCTTCAAAATTGTGATGTGTAATCCCTTTTCTTAAGCCACCATTCTAACTGTCATGCATCATCCTTCATTCCACATTGGCCAAATTTAGACTCCAATTCGGGTTACCATGTAGAAAATCCTAATTCAAATTGCGACCTTGATCCATTCAACAAATCCAATATTTTCGCTCAAAATATGTCAATTTCAATTGGTGCCAATCAATAAGAAAGATTCCGCATGTAATACTTTACGGTATTTTGCACGCCACTGATGAGATTGCAAATGGGAACTATGCAATATTGATTTTTTTTTCATTTTTTTTTTTAGGGATTGAACTTGATCCCTAATTTTTCATGTGATACATGACTAAAGAAAAATCAAAATTTAGGTGTCAACATTGACCGAAAAATGTTAGGGCCCGTGAAATACCTTAGTAATCTCGCTGCCTACATAAAATGTGAGCCAAAGCTCCAGTGAAACTGTCATGAGATGGGAAACTTTAACACCATCTTCATTAAGACGACATAATTTCCTACGAAGTCAAAAATATGTAGGCCTCATCTTAGTAATTCATCGACATTTAAAATCCAAGCTGGCAATGATTCCTCATATAAAAATAACATCTTAGTTTGACTTTTGCCAAAAAAAAAAAAAAAACACGAAGGATACTCGCATAAGTACTATCCTTCCCCCTAATGTCATATACTCCAAATTAATCTGATTTACAATATGTAACTCAAAGCCGGCTCATTCTTTTAACTCGTAACTATGTACTTTGTCTCATGCTATTTTTTCATCTATAAATAGAAAGGTATGCAAGGCATATCTCTTACAAACTCAGTACCAAAAGCAGCTCAGATATTCAAAAAGCATGGCTAAGATCACTAGTCACAAGTACACCGTCTTCTTCAACTTGGTTTCAATACTCTTCTTCGTCCTCATGGTCAGCCGGGTCGAGAGCCAAATAAGATGTAAGTAATGGACTACTAATCTCCATTTTAATTGATAATATATATTTTCCTTCCGCATACTTCAAAATCTTGTTTCAACTTCATCGTACGTTGAGGATCCGCTTTCTATTTCAAAACCTCGGCCAACCACAAGTTACATCCCTAATGCCAGTACTTTTGACCGGTTTTGAAACAAAATCTGTTTTAATGCTGCATTAATAGCTGGAAGTTTTTCTTTCCTATGGGAGGATGAGCAGCTTGACATTACCCATGTTTTCCCATAATATTGAAGTAGTTTTCATGCATGAGCTAAGCGCGATTCTTTTAATTGCAATTAACAAAATTTATTCATTTTTTCCCTACATAATTATGTTGCAAAAATGATGTAAATAAAGTCTCTAAGAAATAAGATACAAAAGGCAACTGAATAACACATATTCCCTAAATATTTGTTGACTTACTAACTCTAAGAGATAAGATACAAAAGGTAACATAATAACAAAAATTCCCTAAATATTTGCTGAATATTTTCTTCCCTTAACAATTGCTAATGTAAATTACACAATTAGTGTTTCACTTAGTCATCAATCAAGTTGTTCCATTGGGACTCAAGTCTTTCTCTGATTTATGCATGGTGCTTTACAGGGAATTTTGTGTGCCTCCAAGATGTGCAAGTGAACAGTGGAGACACTTGCTATGCAATAGCACAGCAGTACGGCTTGACTCTGGATTCCTTCTATTCCTACAATCCAAAGCAAACTGCGATGATCTCTCCATTGGTCAATATCTTTGCGTCGACGTGACGTGGCTCTAAGCCACAAAGATGTCTAGTTTACACTTGTATGAATAAAGGAGTGGATAAGTGCAACGCGCTCATCACCCAATTGCTGGTAATGCAAGCGCAGGGTTTGGTCATCATGTTTTGCTTTAGTGTCATCAAGCAATGCAGTTTGAGCATTGTGACTAAAGGGTGTCGATAAAGTTAGTACGCATGCTTTATTTCAGTTTTTCGGTGAATAGTTGAAGTATATTTGTTATTCATAAGAAAATATTGGGCGCAGCAAGGGTGGTGCATTAGTCCATTTCACGAGCAACATGTATAACTCTGGGTCCAGCTTTAAGAAAACCTGCAAGTCCCTCTCACTCATTAGTTTCTCTCTCTTCTACACTGTTGCTTTCTTCATTTTCTTTTTGCTCTTCCAAGGCCATGGACAAACCACTCACGAGCATGCTGACACTTATCCATGCTCGTCGTCGGCATCATTCGGTCATACTATTGATCCCCAGGCATCCATCTTTCCCATTTAGCCATGGCCAACACTCATGGCCAACCATGGACGACCGGCAAGTGTCAAACACCCCAAGTTGAATATATGAAATGGGCATTTCGTCGACGCGCCTATGGTCATTTTACTCTGAGCTGGCCTCTCACGAGTTAACTAATCTATTATGTGAAGCCATTATGGGATATAAACGTGACATACTCGAAAATTCGATCGAAAATCAACTGCTCGACCATAATAATCGGTAAGGGTCAATACAACACTGTTATTGTGACATCTTGATTTTCAACTCTTCTTTCGACTAAATGAAATGGGCTTTTCATCGACGTGCCTATAGTCTTTTTCTTTGAGCTGATCACTCATGAGATAACTAATCCATTAGGTGAAGCCGTTAAGGAATCTAAACATGACTGATTTGAGAATTCGATCAGAAATCGACTACTCAACCATGCTAATCTACAAGGGTCAATACGACACCGTTAAAATCGATTAGAAACCGGAGATATGTTGATTTGATAGAGGCATGTAATTAAATTGTGGGTGATTCCACCTAATTGCAAAATTTTTGTCGAACGGCACTAAATCAATTTTTCTGTCAATTATGTACTCTGTACCCGTAATTGAAACATTGAGATTTTTACGACAACCGGTCAAAAGCCTGAGTTAAGAATTAAGTGTTCAAAGAAAGAATCCTGTGATAATCCTTCTTGTGGACATCGATGCAAAAAATGAAGACACTTCAAAAGATTCTCTTCAGGACATAGGAATAAAATGCGCATATGGTGATTCTTATGAGAAAGACGTTGTAGATGAAGCTCTTTTGGAAGATGAAGAAAATCTGACAAATGTTATATTTGCAACAAAAAAGCCCATTTTGCCACGAATTGTTCAAAGTCCAAAGCAAGAAAGTCCTATCTAATTCAAAAGATCGAGAAGCAAACTGGAGTACAGGATGATTATGTTGAATCAGTCTTTTCCTGAAAGATGAACCAACGAAACACACTTTGTGTCATCTAGACATGATCACAGACTAGTGACATTGAAAACTTACCCAAAGAACCTAAAGAAGATGTATTCTTCTTTTCTGAACCACCCCCTATCCAAGATCTCTATGCATATATTCCTTCTATTCTTTCATATTTCCCTATAAAAAATACCTATTCAAGTATGATAAGCCTATTTCTCTTAGTGGCCCCATCGACGCTGGGACCGATGATTCTATTCTCGATACAAAGATACTTCCAAAAAATACTAGACGTCATACACTTGATATTTTAACTCTACTTCTGGAGGGGGTGCCTTTTGCTCCTTAACGTTTATATACACCACCTTAAATAGGCATGAGACAACACACTAGAATTTTATAGACCTCATTTGGTTGGAAATGCCAATTATTTGCATCCGTCAAGTTTATTACTAACAAATTGACTTTTCCCACTCATTATCCCCCTTTTTTTTTGGGCTTTTGCTACAGTGTTACAGAACTATGAACAGTACCCAACAATATGTGAAGAATATGCTACAATACTAAATAGTACGTGAACAATATGCTACAATATTCTGAGTCAAACTTTTTAGTTCCTTCATGTGAATCCTCTGCCTTTTTTGTTTTGTCTTGAACAGGTTCTTGGCATATTCTTTAGTTCCTTTACTTATTATGCCTATGAATAGGCTCCTCAAGGTTGTCGTTTGAATTGTTCGAGCCTTCTTCATCTTTCTGTCTTCACTATTCCTTGATGATTCTTTCAATTTCTAGAGCTTCAAGATATTTGGTACCTTTATCATCTAGAGGCTGGTATGAACTAGATGGAATGTCAGGAGGATTAAGAATTTTTTTTTTTTGTAGATACTGTTGTCTAAGTGCTTCAAAGAGCTTTTCTACTTCTTTAATCACTAGAGGAACTTCCCTATTAATTCATATGGTTTATGTCTTTTGAATGATTGATGAGAGCTTGTCGAAGCATTAGTGCAAGTTGATGGGATGCCAAGTTGAGGTAGATACCTAGGCTGAAGCGATGGACTTTCATTGTCAAGATCTAGTCTGAGTGCAAGCAGCAATTCACCATAATCAAATGGATCCTTTGATAGTGGTCATCCCCATGTGTCTTGCGATGTGAAGCTGGATCTTGTGAATTTGTTGGTGACTCAAAACTATTTGGTACATCCATTTCATAATATCTTCTTAGGCAAGTATTGATTGCTGGATGGGTTGCGTGATAGCTATCACAATAATCCCAAGAAATAGGATCATCTGTTGGACATGCTTCTAGTGGAATAACTTGATTGCATTGGCAGAAAATCCTTTGCAATTCCCGATACTGTCAATGATAAGCTGAGATTCTACAAGGAAGTGTTATAAAAATCTCATTTAGAACAAGTAGTGGTTTATATGTGGATACGCCAACATCTGCTGGAGTTTTACACATATCTCTATTCGGTCGGACAAATATCCAGGACTTGAAAAATAAAACAGTTGTATAAAGTTTTGGGTCAGGCCTACATGCTTTGAATTAGACCTAGAAAATACTTTTCCATGCACTTAATGGTTTGAACCAACTAAGCATTTCTCCAAAATATTTAGATTTGGCTTCTCCTTGGATATTTTGCTGATGAAAAGAAGGACCTTGGCTGTTAGAAACTCAATGACAATGACATACAATTTTTAAAAAATACCAATAAAACCATTTGAGCTTTTCTGGAAATTCCTCTTTTGAGAAGGATGTGAGAGGATGAATAATTGGATATTTTGGATGCAACTTGTCTGGCATGAGAAGAAGACCTCCATGTTCACTGAAAATTTGGAAATGGTATTGTCACATAAGTCTTTCAAGATTTTCAACAAGAACATTGTCTTGGATCAGCTTAGGGATTTCTAGTGCGTATGAATACAAGGGCTGTTTGGGCTTTTATTTCTTGAGCCTTGAAACCGCTCTTGGATTTCTTATCACATACATATTTATAGTGTGGTAACTACAAATTGTTTTGCTCTAGACAGAAAATCAGCAAGTTTATTTTTTTTTCCTACAATATGTTTGGTCTTAAAGGAATACTTTAAAAACCATTTTGCCTATCTAAGAAGTTGTGGATGCAAAATTTGCTTTTGCTTGAAATTCCGCATTGGAGACAATGAGGATGTGTTCATCTTCACAAGGAAATGATGTCTTATAAGATGGAATTCAAACTTTTTAATGCCATATTTTACCGTCATGATTTCTTTGAACACTGAATGGTAATACATCTTCGCTTGTGTGAAGCTCCGACTCTTGTGCCCAAAAACTCGTCACTTGCCATTAATTTTTTTTCAAAACGAATATCAGGCCAATATTCATCACTGGCATCTATTTGCAAGACTCTTTTCCTCATAGAAGGGATTTGGAAAGGAGGAAGATGTAGGATTTCCTTAAGCCTGCATACAAACTTAGTTTGATGTGGTCCCCATAGAGGAGCATCATTTTTGAGCATTTGTTATAGTGGACTTATAAATTCTGTGATTTTTGGGATAAAATCCCGGATAAAAGTTACAATCCCAAGGAATTGTTAAACTTGTTTGTGGGAAAGATTTTCATCAGGAAAATTTTTTTGCAATTCCTCAGCAATATGAAGACTGGGGCAGTAAGTTTCATCTTTAAGACGCATCCCAAAAAATTCAATTTCTTTCTGGGCAATGATCATCTTCTTTTGGGATAACATAACGCCATGCTTTTCGCACCAATTCTGCAAGTTGGTCTGATAATTTATAATGAGAATCATCATCTGGACTATAAAGAAGGATGTCGTTAATATAAATTTGAGCATTGACCAAAATAGGTTGGAAAATTCTGCACATAACTATTTAAAACAACAAATGAACTGTTTTAAGGCCAAAAATGAGCACAGTCCACTGAAAACCAGCTTTGTACCTATTTTCAGGGTGGATTCTCAACTGTCAAAATCCAGTTTTAAGGTCAAACTTAGAATATACTTTAAGTTGGGTGAAGTAAGAGAATAAGGAATTCCGACGTAATAGAGGAAATTTATTATATTGTAAAAATTGGTTAAGAGGCTAATAATTGATAATGAATCTCATCTTTGCTCTGTTTTGTTCCGCTCGCTTGTTGACATAAAATGCTTCACAAGCCCATCGAGAATCTAGTGGCTCAATTAATTCTTGATGAAGTAAATTTGAGCATTCCTTTTGTGCTAAAAATAAATGTTCTGGATTAATTACAGAGTGACTAGCTTTGATGGGATTGACATCCTCGTTTTTCTTGAAAGGAGGATTGATGAAACAAATCAGGATATTTCCACAAAGGGTTGAAGCATTTTTGGATAAAAGTGTAAGTGAGAATTTGCACATGCCCTAGAAGAGTTTGCAGAATTGGATCCAAAATGCTCATCTAAATAGTGAAAAATCTTTGGATGTCTATAAATTCCTGAAATTGCCCTTTGAATCGAAATCCATTAGGCATAACTCCAATTTAGGAATTGGTTCCCTTATGCGACATTTGCTCCAATAATTTACAATTCCAAACTGGGTACCCCATAATATATTTCCTTCAAATTAATTTTCGTTTCACAAAAATCCCAAATTCACCCATAATCTGCCCACCTTGTTATTTTCAATGGCATAAAACCTCCATCTGTAATTATAATCACACGAGCGACCTTGAGAATACAAAAACCAGAAAGTGAAAAAGGGAGAAATGCGCCCCTCCTTTCATGTGATGTTTCTAACTAATGCCCAAGCATGGTGGGGGAGGGCGCCCACCTCCCTTTCCAAAATCAACTTGGAAAAAAGAATTATTAATTCCAAATCATTCAAAAGCAAAAATAATTAAAATAAAATAAGAAATTAAGTAGTGAACTGGGTACCCAAAATGCTTTTTTCTTGGGTGCTGGATGCTGCTGCAAAATTGCATGGGGTGAACCTCTCTCTCCCTGTGAAATCCCTGCGTTACCGTCATCATCATCTCTGATCCCCCATTGACGAAACACGACTCCGCAGCAGAAACGACGGAGGAAGGAGAGAAAGACGGAAAGCTCCACCCGCCAACTTCCTCCGCTCCAGCTCCGTGCAGTTCGCATCGCGTTCTCGGTCCGTGGTGGGTCGCGGTCGGAGCTCGATCGCCGCCGGGTGGTGACCGCCGCCGGCGGTGGCGGCAGCGGCGGCGGCGGGTGGTCGAAGATCGTTTGGATCGCGCGGGGCGGCGGAGAGACGACCGGGGCTTGACTTTTCGCCACCTCACTCTGTCTTTCCTGCTCTCGACCAGGTACGGCGAGTTCGCTTCGGATTGCGACGTGTTGGTTTCTTCTTCGATTATAATTTCTGTGTGAGAGAGAGAGAGAGAGAGAGAGAGAGAGAGAAAAAGAGGGGAGTGTTGCGGCGATTCAGTCGCGATCCAGTCCGCACTGCGGTGGTTCAGTGGATGAGCGCGGCGGCGCGTGGCGCTCACGCACGGCGGTGCCTTGGAGAGCGGCCGCCGCCGCCGCCACTTTTAGTTCTTTTTGTTTTCCCCAGTTTTACTTCATCATTTTCGGGCCTTTATTTATTTTATTTATTTATATTTGTCTGCTATGTTCGGAAAATTTGGATAGCAGCGTTTCACAATAGATTATTTTATTTTATTTTATTTACTCGTTACGGAAAGAAATCGGCTAGTTACAAAACGGTAGTGGACACTGGACATGGTTTTTCTTTTCGGAAATGTACTTGAATCTTGTTCTTCTTTTGGCTTTTAAAAGTAAGAAATAAAAGGCGCTGGTTGCTGAATTTTGCTATACAATTTGTCATTTTATTTAAACTTTAAAAATCTGATAGGCGAGTTTAAATATATATGTATGATTGTATATTTACGCAATTTGAAATGTCTTAGTATTTCTGTGTTGAATCGGAGTTAAATTGTACGAATTGCAAGATTCGAAAAGAAAGGGTAATGTTGAAATATGAGTTACAAAAGATTTCATGTGTCTTTCGCTTATTTTTAGCATTATGCTGCGTTTGGGAAATTAAGAAAAATAGGGAGAACGCAAATTTGGGTGGAAAATGACGAGAAATTTGAAAGTTTTGTGAACGGTGGTTGGAGAGAAAAATCATTATATTCTCGAGCATTTTCTTCTGTATTTCCCCTCCTCCCGAGCATCTTCCAAACATCGATTAGAATGCAGAGTCAAGTTGCACGTGGAAGGCGATCTACACTGTCCGAGAGCAGCAAAACCCAATTTTGTGCATCTTGCAGACAATCTGTTAGATATGATTGAAGAAATTTAGTATTTTCACTACTCTAACAGGCAAAACAAAAAAAAAAAAGTTAGAGGAAAATGAACCGGGAGTCATGTTACGACAAGTGGTGTAATAAGATGGAGTGAGGTGGAAGGTTAGATTGGGTGGGTTGAGATGCAGAAAATAATGTCAAGAAGGCCTCGCTGGCTGGCTGATGGAGCAGCAGGCATCATCTTCCACTTGAAGCCTTGTCAGCAGTGAGCTTTTTCTGGGTTTTGATGTGTGAATTTTGTTATATGCCGGTTCTTGGGGAAAGGAAGTAACTTTTAACTTGATCTTCATGCATACTTTTGGCCCTGAATTCGCCCTCGGATCTTCAACCTGTTGAAAGGTCTCCTCTCTCTCTGAAATGCTTGTTTGACCCTGTGACCCTTTTGTCCTGCCGAAAGAAAAGGAGCTCTTGCTATTTCACTTCCTTTAGTGAGAAAGAGTGATAACTGATTGAGAGCTGGAGGTCACATATCATTGTGTTACTTTTTTCCTTCTTGGGATGAGTGAAGGGATCTACTTTCTGGGTCTTTTCTCTTACCTGATGCTCTCCCCCTTTGTGACATCTTCGTGAACTGGTTTTGAGAGGTGAACTCTTGCCATGGTCTTTGCTTGATTTGAAAACGGCCGTTTTTGGTTTGTGTGTGGGTTGAAGGATTTGTTCTTACATCGTATGGCGAGTTTCTTTTGTGGGAAACCAGCCACTTGGAAAGCATTTTCTACAGACATGGCTTGATTGGTTGCAAGAATGGATGAATGGAGAACATCTTCGTTGTCGCCCAAAATAGTCAGGCAAAGATGGTCGCTCATGACGAAACCATTTTCCGTCAACTAATTTTTCTAAGCAATACAGGTGATCATGTTTTTTAGGAGAATGTTGTCCAGATTAGCTGTGTTTTTAGTACCTAGTTTAATGGTTTGTGAATTGGATAGTCCTTGGCCCTTCATGTTCTGTGAGAAAGATCATGAAATCTTGATATCCCTGATGCCAAAACTCTTTGACGGCATGCTCTGCTATGTGGCTACTCAACTACAAAAGGGAAGTGGTTTCTTGTGTTAACTGAGAAAATACACTGCAGGAAAGCTGCCATACTGGGGTACGCAGTATTGAAATTCATGAATTGGCTGAGCAAGATCCTCAAAGGTTCTAGCCATCAGAAGCATCATCAGGGGAGATACAGAGGTTATAGCAGCGGGAAGGAGACGCATAATTCTGAGGTAACAAAAACTCCTTTTCTGTTCTGTCTGTCTGTCTGTCTGTCTGTCATATATGCTTGGTACTTATCGACTGAGCATACGTGGATTCTGACCTGATTACATCCAACATTGGTATGGAAGAAGGCAGTGGACTGATTGGTAAATCTAAC
The DNA here is from genome assembly GCA_014182565.1 of Eucalyptus marginata. Lineage (NCBI taxonomy): Eukaryota > Viridiplantae > Streptophyta > Magnoliopsida > Myrtales > Myrtaceae > Eucalyptus > Eucalyptus marginata. Next base: position 2,257,778 of record CM024593.1, read on the forward strand.
TTCTTGATTCTGAATGCAGGATGAATTGGCAGATCAAGAAAGAGAAGATATTGACTACGCGATCGCACTTTCTCTCTCAGAAGATGATCTAAAGGGGAAAAAGGTGGTCGGTAAGTTTGCTGATTCGTAAGACTTAAGTGTTCCCATGATTGCTTGACTGAAAAGGTTATATTTATCCTCTGAACTGTTTCAACTGATTTACTTGGACTAAGAATTGAAGCGTAATTAGTTTCTTCTCAACAGATTTGGCTATTGGCACTAGACTTTATTTAGAAAATAAACATTGATTGATGGACATTGGACAATATTACTACGTGATCACAAACTTGACCGTCTGTTGGCCTTGTTAGATGAACAATTTGAAGAGTATGGATAATGATGCCTTTGGATGAAGAATGTTTTGTTGTTTCCCAGTTGCTGGTGTCACATGAATTTGGCGATTTTAGCCTTCATCTGTTTTGCTTAGTGCCGTGTTATTTCATTTTTCTTCAGAAGCTGATGAAGATGGTCACTCAGAGGAAGAACCAGCTACTTACGTGGAATCAGAAGATGATGAACAAATTGGCCTAGAAGAATATGAACTTGTTGAAGCTCCGAAAGTGGAAGAGAAGCATATCGAATCTCAGTTGGAGGAAGATGAACAACTCGCCAAGGCTTTCCAAGAAAGCCTGAGTGTTGAATCGCCCCCTCGATATGAAAGTGGAAACATGTTTTGCCCTTACCCATTCTTCTTCCCTTCCACGTTCCTTCTGTTTTTGGCAAGGAGGCTTTGTCAGATTCTCTGTTGATTTTTTTGAACCCTAATTCAATCATATTTACATCTCTTTAGGATCATATACGTGTATGTCTAAAATGATGATTATCTTTGTAAAATCCAATGTGTCTCGGCATCAGTAACTATACCTCATGTTCAGGTCATCAGATGGACAAGTGACCTTCGTATTGAGTTACCTATGACTCTGGGCATCTAAATTCCAGATCTGGTTGTGTCATCTAAAGTCGAGATCTGGGTTAGTGTACGTAACAGAATAACAAATGCCAATCATTTAATCTGGCAATTGCTGTTCGGGAGCTAATTCAGGGAAATATCAATATCATGGACTAGGATACCCTACTAATAATAACCATTGATTTATGTTCCTGTTGCTGAACTATTTACTTCCTGCAGGATTCATCTGATCTGCATATTGATTGTTTTTTTTTCCTGTAGAATTTGCGCTGGTTGCAATGCTAAGATCGGGAGTGGGCCATACTTGAGAGGCATGGATTTAGTTTGGCATCCAGAATGCTTTCGCTGTCATGCTTGCAATCATCCGATTGCTGATCGTGAGGTCTGTTTCTAATCCAAGATCAAAACTCTGTTTAAGTAAAACCTAAAGGATCTCTAAATCCTCATAATTTGAAGAGTGTTGATTGTATGTCATACTGACTTTTAAATTTTCCTTGGTGAAAGTTCTTGGATCGGGGGAATTGCTCGTATCACAAGTCCTGCTTCAAGGAACAGCATCATCCAAGGTGTGATGTTTGCAACAGCTATGTAAGTACATTTCTTTGACTGCAAGATGTATGCTCCATCTAATTTGGTGCTATCAACATATTTGCTCTCTCTGTTCTCATTGCCCTGTGTTGAGAAGCTTGGCTATTAATCTCCGTTGTATCCACTATTTTATTGAAGTAATCACCATTTGAATGACCTTCTCATCTCTTTGCAGATTCCAACAAATGCAGACGGACGTATTGAGTATAGGGCGCATCCCTTTTGGCAACGGAAGTATTGCCCCTCACACGAGTGGGATGGAACTCCTCGATGTTGTAGTTGTGAAAGATTGGAAGTGAGTTCTCTGTTGCCTCAAAGGGCCAAATCCATGTTCTGCCTCAAACTAAAAATTGTGATATTTCTTGTTTCTTGCTCTGTTCTTGATATAAAGGCTTCAAACTTTTCTGCAGCCAAGAGACCCAAAATACTTGTCACTCGATGATGGTCGAAAGTTATGTTTGGACTGTCTAAACTCGGCGATCATGGACACGGACGAATGCCAACTGCTATACCTTGAGATACGAGAGTTTTACGAGGGTTTGAATATGAAAGTGGAGCAACAGATTCCATTGCTGCTGGTCGAAAGGCAGGCACTAAATGAGGCCAGCAAGGGAGAAAAGAGTGTAAGTGCTTATGCTTTTTAGATTCTTTAGTTAAAATAACTTACTGTTTGCTCAGCAAGATCGACTTTCTTCTTCACAATGATAGGGTAACCATCACATGCCTGAGACCAGAGGACTCTGCTTGTCCGAAGAACAATGCGTTACCACGGTAAAGACTCTTCCTTTGACATTTCACTGCTTGAAAAACAGGGCTTTTGCAAAGTAGATTGAAAGGCTTATGAACTTCTTCCTGATTTATCAGATTATAAAGAGGCCGATAATTGGGCCGGGCTATGTCTTCGGGATGAGGACCGAGCCTTGTAGACTAGTTCGCCAATGTGAAGTGACGGCGATTCTCATTTTATATGGTCTTCCAAGGTATGTTTTATATCTTGCTAAACTTCATTTTCGGTTATTTACAAGCAAACTGCTATTTTGCTTGGCTGAACGCTTCCAAAACTCAGGCTGCTGACGGGGTCAATCCTTGCTCATGAGATGATGCACGCTTGGCTCCGGCTTAAAGGTTTTCTCTTTGCCCTCTTTCATCCAGTAGTCTTATAAGATGTACTTGATGTGCATTGAGAACACATATCTGACAGCGGAAGCTTCTGCAAAAAATTGTTGATTGTTGTCTGGCAGGTTATCCCAATTTAAGTCCAGAAGTTGAAGAAGGCATATGCCAGGTTTTGGCTCACATGTGGTTGGACTCTGAGATCTATTCTAGCTCTGGACGTGAAGTTGCATCCTTGTCTTCTTCCTCATCCTCGCCATTGTTGTCTTCATCAATGTCCACTTCATCAAAGAAAGGTCCGTGGTCTGACTTCGAGAAAGAGCTTGGCGCTTTTGTCAAGCACCAAATAGAGTCAGATAGTTCGGCAGCCTATGGAGACGGGTTTAGGTCAGGCAACCAGGCCGTGCTCAAATACAGCCTTCGAAGGACACTTGACCATATGAGGATGACAAGAACCTTCCCTGTGTGAATAATTTAAATAGAAAAATTGAATGAGTGTCAGAAAAACACTTTGAGAAGATATGGTTTTATAGGCAAAAGAAGATACAAAGAAGAGATAAGGATGAGACTGAGTAAGTGGTGGAATGCTGATGAATGGTTTTCCAGACATTGGATGAATGTAAATTAGTACAGGATATCATCCAAACACACAAATTCTCTCTTTCCTCTATAATGGCGACACCATGTTGTATGGTGTGCACTTGACAATGTTCTTGTTGTAGTTCTGGACTTAATTTTCAGTACGCTGTGTTCGTCCGTTGTTGAAAGAATTTCGGTTTTGTCATGCTTGAAGCTGTTTAGAGTCTTGAACATGTAAGCTCCGAGCAGGGTTCGGTGGGAATGTTCACTGGAAGGCCAGTCTTTTAAAGAGTTTGAGAATCCTCGACATGGAGCGATATTCAATAAAGGAGAAATGGGAAACTAACCCATTCTCGACCAACAAAGCAGCTACGAGCGATGTGGTTTTCGTGTTGAATGCGTAATACGTGGAAGAGCAGCACACGACACCGTAACATCTAGAGAGTGTGAGAAGATGGTGGTGACAGTCAAGCCAAGACGAGGAGCGGCTCGTGGGGGAAACTTGGAAGAGGAAGTAACTGTCAAAGCAGAGTATAGGTACAGAGAGCTGAGGAGAAGACGACACGCACAACATCCACTGTATGTCCTTATAAGGTCATGCAAAATAGCATATTCAAGAACCTTAAAATTCCCTTGTAAATGCCAAATGTTCCCAAAGGAATTTAAGAAAACACAGTGATGATTACTCAATTGTCCCAGAATTAAGAACAGTCATATGTCGGCACCCCTTTTGACTTAAGAAACACACCATTCCGACCAGTTTAGCTCTGTTTCAAGGCTCGAACACTTTTTGTATTGAGTCCGGACTAGAGTTAGATTTCGAGTGTGCACATTCCCAATTACCTATAATTAGATTTTTTGCAATTAATTAGCGCTGTCTCAAATCTCAAACACTTTGTATCAAGTCTAGAATAGAGTAATAGTTCGAGCGTCCACATTCCCAAAAGTTGTCGGAAATAGATACCATCTAGTCTACGCCTAGTTTCACCATTTTCGACGACATACTCAAAATTTGTTGGAAATAGATACCATTGAATTCGATTGTGAGCTCCTTGTATATTCAAGTGCTTGATTGCATAAAATATGGGTTCGAGTACACCCACTAAAAAAATGAGGTAAACTCGAGGACCAAATGTATACATTTTTCCTCTTTATTTGTAGCGTTATTACTATTAGAAAATCATTATTGGCAATGTATATAAATGTTCGGGGCAGAATGCACCCCCTCTAGAAATAATATTATGTGGTTTGCTATGAATCCCTAAAGTCTATCTCCTCTCTTTTTTTTTTGCTTGGTATGATTTTTTAAAGTTAGAAATGTTCTGATCAATCTAGGAAGTATGCTCTGCACTTGGCACAATATGAAACCTGTGCATCAGAATTTTGTTACCCTAAAATTTTTTATGATATGAGTCAAAAAATGAGAAGGAATCTGGTGGCTAATAGTTTCATTTTGCCTGTATCATAGGCAAATTTTCTTGTATAAGAGCCATGTCATTTTTAGCACATTTTTAGTTAGAAGTTGAACATCCAGTGCAAGAAGGGAATTTTTTCATACTGTAATAGAATCCTCCGAAATTTCCACACTTTCCATATCTCAATGAAGATGACAAAATTTCCGAGACTCATTCCACTTATAAATCCATATTCTACTTTTACTAAACCATCCTCTTTTTTCATCTATATCCGTTCCTATTCCTAAAGTTAAAGAATATGTCCAACATCCCAGCTATTTAGCAAGAACACTGTGTCATCCTTCAAATCCCTTTTGGCTTTCCAACACAATGGATACAGTAGGGATATACACACCTTCACTTTGGTGCTATTAGACTTGTTTTATCCTTTCATGTAAGGAAAGGGTTACGTTGTGCAAATGGCCCTTCTAGACACCTGTTTTACCAACATGCTTGCATTGACACTATCCAAACTACCCTCATTGCAGGAATAGTGTTTGTTTCATTGTTTGTTGATTTCAATATGGCTCTCTTGGATCCCGACATCTCTCAGCTCTTAAGGTTTAGCTACAAATTACTAGAACATCTTAGACTCCAGATTCTATTGTTGCCACCTTGCGTTATCAAATGGTTTATCGGGTCCAAAATCATGTCATTGACCTCAACTTCCCTAGTTCTAAAGATGCTTTGTTCATTTTGGTGGATAATTATCAAACTTCTTGTAACCATGTGCCCAAACAGATTCCTCAAGATCAGTTAGTTAAGTTACTCCCAGATATGTGGGAAACTAACTATGAAAAAATCACCAGAACTCTAGGTCCATCCAATCCATAGAGTCTCAGTTTACTAAGAAGAAAGATGGCACGGTTGCCATTAAATTTAGTTAGGAATGGGAAGAGACCACTTCTTCTATCTTTCCTACTATTCTTATGATGCAACCCTATGTAGCTCATCTTCCAACTAACAATAGCCATCCAGATTCAAAATCCATGATTGAGTTTCTTGACCAAAAGGGACATCCTATTCATTGCGACAAAGATCACCTTACAAAATACTGTTTTTGGGATCTCGATTGCCAGTGTTCCCTTTGTACAAATCCTCCGCATGAAGAAGAAGAAGATGATAGGCCATCTAGAAGAAAGAAACAGTCAAAAGATAAACTTTACCAGAGGTATCTTGATGGAGACCCCATTGTCGGACTTCTTGGTGAAGATGGAGGAAAATATCAATTCATGGTCTCGTATGGACCACCTCGATCACACCCTCCTCCCAAAATCCATGAACCATGTGAACCTCCTCCACCTCCTCATCCACCACTCAGAAAAAGACTTTCACTCCAAAAGCTAAAAAGTACCACAGGCACCTCAACCTTCATGTTTCCCAAAATCAGAACCATCACCTTTCCTTTCCATCCGCCTGTATGTGCCAACCCTCAAACTTTCCACCTTTGGAAAGATCTAACTCTAGTGCTCCATTTCTAGCATTAGAAGAGTCTACAGATGTTCATAATCGATTTCGTTCTATTCTAAGGCCAAGGAAGGGCCGTGTGTGTGGGATAGCATACTTGTCACAAATTCTGTTTCATTTTGCATGTCCTGTATCATAGGCAAATTTTCTTGTATAAGAGCCATGTCATTTTTTAGCACATTTTTAGTTAGAAGTTGAACATCCAGTGCAAGAAGGGAATTTTTTCATACTGTAATAGAATCCTCCGAAATTTCCACACTTTCCATTGTAAATGCTCATGTTTCTTTTGGTCCTCCTCTTGAACTCCATACCTCTAATGTCTCTAAAATTGACTATCTTTATGAGGTTTCCTATCTCAATGAAGATGACAAAATTTCCGAGACTCACCTTCCACTTATAAATCCATATTCTACTTTTACTAAACCATCCTCTTTTTCATCTATCCGTTCTATTAAGCATATTCCTAAAGAAGTTAAAGAATATGTCCAACATCCCAGCTATTTAGCAAGAACACTGTGTCATCCTTCAAATCCCTCCATCGGAAACATCATCATGGAGATATGGAGGTTATAGAAGCGAGGAGGAGATGCATCCGAGGTCAAAAACTCCTTTTCTGTTCTGTCCGTCTGTCATATATGCTTGGTACTTGTCGGCTGGGCATACATGGATTCTGACCTTATTACATCCGACATTGGTATGGAAGAAGACAGTGAACTGATTGGTAAATCTAACTTCTTGATTCTGAATGCAGGATGAATTGGCAGATCAAGAAAGAGAAGACATTGACTACGCGATCGCACTTTCTCTCTCAGAAGGTGATCTACAGGGGGAAATGGTGGTTGGTAAGTTTGCTGATTCGTAAGACCTAAGTGTTCCCATGATTGCCTGACTGAAAAAATTATGTTTATCCTCTGAACTCTTTCGACTGATTTACTTGGACTAAGAATTCAAGCATAGTTAGTTTCTTCTCAACAGATTGGTGAGTGGCACCAACTTTATTTAGAAAATAAACATTGATTGATGGACATTGTACAATTTTGCTATTGTGATTGTCTTATGCTCTAATTTCATCTATAAGTAGAAAGATACATCAGGCACATCTCTCACAATCTTAGTATCCCAAGAATTTATAGGCTTGAAAAGCATGGCTAGAATCGCCAGCCACAAGTCCACCATCTTCTTCAACTTGGTTTCCATATTCTTTTTTTGTCCTCATGGTCTCTATGACCGAGAGCAGAGTCGTTGGAAGTATGTAATGCATTACTAATATCCATTTAATGATAACACACTTCTCTCATATCTTCTATTCATCTTCGTGACGTTGCTAACTCTCTTTTATATTTTAGATAGTTGATGGAATGATTATTGCTGTATCTTGTTCTTGTTTCGTGGTGCCCGGTACTTCATAGGCGTGGCGACGAGGAACCCTGTCGTGGTGTGCGACAAAGTGGTGGGAGTGAACAGTGGAGACACTTGCTTTGCAATAGCACAGCAGTCCCGGTTGAGTTCTGAATCCTTCAGTGCCATCAATCCGAATCTGAATTGCGATGCTCTCTTCGTTGGTCAATGGCTTTGCATCTCCGGGTGGTCAACCTAAGCCACAAACATTTTCACACTTTTCTGAAGCTATAGTAATGGGAATGATAAGCGGGTGAATAAAGTAAGAGTTCAAATGCCATGCACTCATCACCTAGTTGTTGGTAATGCAACTGTGGTGGTCATCATGTTTTGTTTCAGTGTCATCAAGCAATGCAGTTCGAGTACTTTGATTAAAGGTGTCAATAAATCTCGTACGCATATTGTTTTCGTATTTTTGCCGGACAAACCGAGATAGCTAGCATTTTGAATACTTAAAGTCGGTGGAGATTTTCGTCAAAGAGATAAATATTCTGGCCAAGAAACAAACCTAGGAAAAGTAAAAACAAAGCGATCGAACATTACATCGGACACCTTACTTATGTGTTTCGGATGGTGGGGCCTACTTCACAAGGAGAACCACATAGGATTCTATTATTAGTCCAGCAAAGCAAATGAGATTATAACTACAATCGAGTCACTTAAACCCTCTCAATACTTTCCAGCCCCCAATACATCCAATAACCCGCACGGTATTTAACCCTCCACCTTCTTCACATGAGACATGAAGACCCACTCTCGTATAAGTAATATTCTGATCCAAAATGGGAAATGCCTTTTGTGTGAGTTGTTAGCGTTTCACCTTCAATTTACTTCCGTCATTTTATACGTGTTAATCTTGAGCGTAAAAAGGCAATAAAATATCGTGGAGTGGTGAAGATAATGCTTGATGGCCTCATGCATGAACGCCCAATATTCGGCCGAGTGAGGGTCAATTTTGTCCATGTTACCGGAAAAATCCCACTGATTCTTTCCCTAAATTTGCTCACTCTCCTTGCCGTTTCACAGCTCGTTAATTTCAGGAGCACCAACTTATCTGGATTCTTTCCCTCATTTCATCTCTTCATACATTCCTTTCTTTTCTTCCCATTCCTAACTCAGTATCTTGCTTTCAAGCCTCTATGCTTCATCTTATTAATGACATTCTACGTTTAGTTGTCCGGATTTTTAATCGGGATAGGACTGGATAGGACTAAATATGAAATCCTGGGATTTTTTTATATCCTGTCTATTGTTTAGTGAATTGTAGTATTAAAGTCAGATATATTCATATCATATCATATACATTTTTTGATATAAATGGCATGTCATATAAATGAACCTAAATGTTCATAAACGGAGATGGTGAAAATATCTCGTAACACTATTCCTTAAATTATCCATCTTGCCCCTTGCCGGCCATATTTCAAATATGTGAATCATTTAATTGTGGAAGAAATTCTACTAATTCCTCCTCTGGCTTCGAGCACGCCCCCCCAAATCATGGTCCTTTCAAAATTGTGATGTGATCCCTTTTCTTAAGCCACCATTCTAGCCGTCATGCATCATCCTTCATTCCTCATTGGCCAAATGTAGACTCCAATCTGGGTTACCATGTAGAAAATCCTAATTCAAATTGCAACCTTGATCCATTCAATGAATCCAAGATTTTCGCTCAAAATATGTCAATTTCAATTGGTGTTAGTCAATAAGAAAGATTCCGCATGTAATACACCATGTATTTTGCATGCCACTTATGAGAATGCAAATGGGAATTATGCAATATTTATTTTTATTTTATTTTATTTTATTTTATTTTATTTTATTTTTGTTTAGGGATTGAACTTGATTCTTAATTTTTCATGCGATAAATGACTAAAGAAAAATCAAAATTTATGTGTCAACATTGACCGAAAAATGTTAAGGCCCGTGAAATACCTTAGTAATCTCGTTGCCCACACATAAAATGTGAGCCAAAGCTCCAGTGAAACGGTCATGAGATGGGAAATTTTAACATTATCTTCATTAAGATGACATAATTTATCCTATGAAGTCAAAAATATGCAGGCCTCATCCTCGTAAATTCATCGACATTTAAAATCCAAGCCGGCAATGATTCCTCATATAAAAATAACATCTTAGTTTGACTTTTGCCAAAAAAAAAAAAAAAAAACACGAAGGATACTCGCATAGGTACTATCCTTCCCCCTCATGTCATATACTCCAAATTAATCTGATTTACAATATGTAACTCAAAGCCGGCTCATTCTTTTAACTCGTAACTATGTACTTTGTCTCATGCTCTATTTTCATCTATATATAAAAAGGTACGCAAGGCATATCTCTTACAAACTCAGTACCGAAAGAAGCTCAGATATTCAAAAAGCATGGCTAAGATCACCAGTCACAAGTACACCGTCTTATTCAACTTGGTTTCAATACTCTTCTTCGTCCTCATGGTCACCCGGGTCGAGAGCCGATTCATTACAGGTAAGTAATGAGTTACTAATCTCCATTAATTGATAATATATATTTTCCACCCGCATACTTCAAAATCTTGTTGCAACTTAATCATACGTTGAGGATCCGCTTTCTATTTCAAAGCCTCGGCCCACCACAAGTTACACCCCTAGTGCCAGTACTTTCGACCGGTTTTGAAAGAAAATCTGTTTTAATGCTGCATTAATAGCTGGAAATTTTTCTTTCCTACGGGAGGATGAGCAGCTTGACATTACCCATGTTTTCCCATAATATTAAAGTAGTTTGCATGCATGAGCTAAGCACAATTCTTTTAATTGCAATTAAAAAAAATTATTCATTTTTTTTTCTGTACATAATTGTGTTGCAAATACAATGTATATAAAGGACTCCAAGAGATAAGATACCGCTATGATACCAAATCAAAAAAATTATTCATTTTTTCCCTACATAATTATGTTGCAAAAACAATGTAAATAAAGGACTCTAAGAAATAAGATACAAAAGGCAACTGAATAACAAATATTTCCTAAATATTTGTTGACTTACTAATTCTAAGAGATAAGATGCAAAAGGTAACATAATAACAAAAATTCCATAAATATTTGCTGAATATTTTCTTCCCTTAACAATTGCTAATGTAAATTACCCAATTAGTGTTTCACTTAGTCATCAATCAAGTCGTTCCATTGGGACTCAAGTCTTTCTTTGGTTTATGCATGGTGCTTTACAGGGCATTTTTTTTGCCGCCAATATGTGCAAGTGAACAGTGGAGACACGTGCTATGCAATAGCACAGCAGTACGGCTTGACTCTGGACACCTTCTATTCCTACAATCCAAACATAAACTGCGATGATCTCTCCATTGGTCAAGATCTTTGCGTCTTTGGGGTGTTGTACTAAGCCACAAAGATGTCTAGTTCACACTTGTATGAATAAAGGAGTGGATAAGTGCAATGCGGTCATCACGCAATTGCTGGTAATGCAAGCGCAGCTGGTCATCATGTTTTGTTTCAGTGTCATCAAGCAATGCAGTTTGAGCATTGTGACTAGAGGGTGTCGATAAAGTTAGTACGCAGGTTTTATTTCAGTTTTTTGGTGAATAGTTAAAGTATATTTGTTATTCGTAAGAAAATATTGGGCGCAGCAAGGATAGCCACCTCAGCAATGCATTAGTCCATTTCACGAGCAACATGTATAACTCACGGGTCCACCTTTAAGAAAACCCAAGAGTCCCTCTCACTCCTTTGTTTCTCTCTTTTCTACACCGTTGCTTTCTTCGTTTTCTTTTTGCCCTCCCAAGGCCATGGATGACGCTCGATTGCAACGGCCAGCCATGGACAAACCACTCACGAGCATGCCGACACTTACCCACACTCGTCGTCGGCATCATTCAGGCATGCTATTGATCCCCAGGCATCCATCTTTCCCATCTAGCCATGGACGACGCTTGCGGCCAACCATGGATGACCGACGAGTGTCAAATACCCCGAGTGCCAAGACTTGACACGGGTAAACACTTAAGTACCAAAATCAGAGAAAAAAAATGAATATTTGAGTGCCAACAGTGAGAATTTCCTGCTAAATTGCTAACTTAGCATTTTCTCGCACGATTTTTAACTGATGTAGCAATTCTTTTGAAAAAAAATTATCAACGTGGCGCTAACATGGCTAGATAAACCCAAAACGACGTTGCTTTGGTCCAAATTTGATTTTAATATAAATATAAATTTAATTTAATTTAAACATCTAAAAAGAAAAGATCAGATATAGGGCCGTTGAGGCCCTTGCTGCCACCTCCCTCACCATCGTCGGAAAGGGCCAACAACAGTGGGGCAAGGGTTAGTCAGAGCCCCAGATTTGGGTGAAGGCTTGTAGGCCACAAGCCTTTCGGATACTATGGAAATAACAATTTGTTGTAAGCCACAAATTCTTGAAAAAGCGGGTCCCACAACATTTTATAATTATTTATGATTTAATTTTTTGTGGTCTAAAATGAACTATTATTCTCACACTAGATTTAAAAACTAGCACGCAATGTTGTCCACTTTTTTACTAATAATAAGATGGGTGTTCTAAATAGTTTATACCCAAAGGGGGATTTTGCCTCGAACCTTTAGGTTGAATATAAAACTAAAAAGTTACTTGTTCATTATATATGGGTTCATCTTACGCTCAATGGCAGCTCTTTTCGAACATCCTAGTTTTAGAGCAACTACAATATTACACCAAGTATTAAGTTGTAATCAACCTCCACTTCAAATAAACACTCCTAACTTTCTCAGCAAACAGTCTGATGTTAGAGGCAAACACAGATGAGATCCTCTTCTTAACATCAGATAGCACCAGATTAGAAAGTCTTATTAACACAAGGAGCAGCCTTGCCGCATATCCCATCATTTCAATCTTGCCAAATACAATATAAAGCGGAATTCCGAATCTACATCAGTATGATTTATCTTTGATTAAATGGTATTGATTAGTACCACACAAATGGCGATCCGCTGGATGAAAATCTCCATCACTTGAACCTAAGAGTATAATTTTACCAAAGCAGCTGAATTGGGAAAAAGAGTGCCTTCCAAAGCAGCTCGACTACTCTCCCGCTTCATCTCCGCATCCCAAAAACTCTAGTCTTTTTATGTACGACTTTTTATATTTTGTTAACTCATGTGTATAGCTTTTTATAATCTAACCATATATTACAATAAGGTTATACTCATGTTTGAGCACTTTCATACTTCATTTTAGTTATATTTTGTACGACAATAGATCATAGGGCTACATCTAGTGGCATACGAATCGAAATGCTAAGTAGAAATCAAGTGTTCAGCTACAAAGAAAATTTCAGAATCCACTTCTCTTTTTCATTCCCCAATATGTGCAGATTAGGATATGTTCGATACACATTGTTGATCGACGAATTTGGGGGGAGACAACCTCAGAAATCAGAGGAATGTTACAAAACGGCATTGAAGAGCTTGAGTCCCACATTGTCTCACTGTGTGAGTGACATGCAAACCCTAAGTTGCCACATCCTCTCAGCGATCGACGGTTGGAGGCTGGAGTTTCCATGGCATTTTGTGATTGGAATTAATGGAAGAGCCAAACGGATGTTTCTTCTTCCCCTCTATTTCTCTCTCTTCTTATTCTGTTCCGTGTACTGTTTCAGTCTCGCAGTTGTCCAGGAATGGCGACGGAGGCCAAAGAATTCACCGGAAACTTGCCCACCAGAATGAAATATCGCTGGTACAAAACTGAGAGCTCTATTTTCTGGTGATCGAGCGATGGGGCTGATCGCACGTCAGGACTGGCCAATGACAGACGCAAGAACTTGTTGGTGCACTTGCGGCGGTTGGAGAGAATCGCTCGGTGGCTGGCACTCGTCGGGAAGATCACGAGCAGGCGAGCTTGAGTGGCTGAATGGACTCCAGGAAGGGACAAACTCTAAAACTTTTGGATCTCTTCGGATGTGATTCTTCTTTCAATAAATCAATGATGGTGATGCTATGAAGAAGTCCACTCTGCTCTCTCTCTCTCTCGTTTCGCTTAGAGCATCTCTTTATATTTTCATGATCGACTCCTCTATCTCACTCTCTGCTTGTGCGTACTCCCAGTGAAGATTTAGAGATGGACGTGATATATCGTGAAGGATGAGGTGATGGGCGTGAAATGGTGGGGATGGCAAATAATGATGAAGGTTTCCCCTGTTCTCTCCTTTTATCACTTTGCTTGCATTACCTCCTACAAGTTTCCCATTCTCTTTTCTCTTTGCAAAAGTGAGCATGGAGACTGAGAAACGTGATCGTGTGTAGCTGCCATCTTGTGATCACTTCTTCTGAACATACTGATTGTTATCAAGAGAGGAGATTGCGGGAGTGCTTGCTGAATGAAACGGAGATGTGAACCCTCGGAGTTTAATCTGGACAAGAAAACAGAACACCATTGCAACAATTTGAATAGTAAAATGGAATCGCGCATGACCAAACTGAAGAAAAAGATGCTTGAAATGATTGTTGTCAACGTCCATGAAGTAAGATGAACACTGGATGTCAAGAGAACCTGCAAAAGAGTGAATAGATCGCTGGGCTTGGTAGGAAGTGATGGAGAAGCGCAGGGATCACTAATCGTGCACAGCAAAGACCAACGTGGTGTGACAGTGAAAAGAGAGGGGGAAGAACACTAGAAATACCAAAACTTGTGTAGAGCAATCACTTTACTGTCAAAAGTTTTCGCCAAATTGCTTGAATGCTAAATCGGAGAAAAACGGTTACTGAAGTACCAACAGTGAGAAATTCCAGCCAAAAATAATCCATAGCTTTCATAATGAAAAAATTTATGACTTGGCATTTTATTTAAAAATCCAGTCCAAGTGGCATTTCCACGTGGTATGTTTGATACTGAAATGATCGTTTTTTTAATGACGATTGACACTAAAATAAATACTTTAAACAAAATTTAGCACTCAAACTATCATTATTTATAACTTTTAAACAACATCATTCAAGGGTTATATGTTGACTGGGCGTGCTTACAAGCCATACATAACAGAGAACTTAATAAAACACATATTAAAGTTGGCACTTAAGTTATGGTTTTTTAAATGAAAGTGGCACTTAAATTATCCGAAAAAGACTTTTGACACTAGAATGAGTGCGTACACAATTTTTGGCGCTTTTAGTGTCCTTATCCCGTGAAAAAGGAAATGATTTCATGGCCAGCATTTTCCTTAATTCTTTCCCTTAATATTCTCTTCGCTCAATCTTTCCATTCGGCTTTTCTTGTTTGTATTGTGTCACGCATGAACGCCCAATGTTCAGCCGAGTGAGCGTCCATTCTGTCCATAGTGCCGGATAAATCCCACTGATTCTTTCCCTAAATTTGCTCACCATCCTTGCTGTTTCACGGCTTGCTAATGTCAGGAGCACTAACTTTTGCAAATATCTTGATTCTTTCCCTCATTTCATCTCTTCATACGTTATTTTCTTTTCTTCCCGTTCCTCACTTAGTATCTTGCTTTCAAGCCTCCATACTTCGTCTTATTAATGACATTTACATATTTTTACCAAAAAAAAAAAGATTTCATCTATCTTGCCCCCTTGCTAGCCGTACTTTCAATATGTGGATAATGTAATTGTGGAAGAAATTACACCGATTCCTCCTCTTGGCTTCGAGCACGCCCCCACAATCACAGTCCTTTCAAGATCGTGATGTGCAATCCCCATTTCTAAACCACTATTCTAGCAGTTATGCATCATCCTCCGTTCCTTATTGGCCAAATTTAGACTCCAATTCGCGTTGCCATGTCAGAAAATCCTAATTCAAATTGCAACCTTGATCCATTCAATGAATCCATGACTTTCAGCTAATATATGTCAATTTCAATCAATGCCAGTCAATAAGAAAGATTCCACATGTAATACTCCATGGTATTTCACGCACCACTGATGAGAATGCAAATAGGAACTATGCTATATTGATTTTTTTTTTTAGAGATTGAATTCGATCCCTAATTCTTCAAGTGATAGATGACTAAAGAAAAATCAAAATTTAGGTGTCAACACCAATCAAAAAAAGAAGCTACAAACCCATGAAATACCTTAGTAATCTCACAGCCTACATCAAATGGGAGCCGAAGCTCCAGTGAAACGGCCATAAGATGGGAAACTTTAACACTATCTTTCTTAAGACGTAATTTGTCCTACATAGTCAAAAACATGCAGGCATCATCTTAAAAATTCATCCACATTTAAAATCCAAGCCGGCGATGATTCCTTATGTGAAAGGAATGTTCTTAGTTTGACTTTTGCAATTAACAAAAAACGAAAGATACTTGCATAGGTACTATCCTTCCGCCTCATGGAATAAACTCCAAATTAATCTTATTTATAATATTTACAACACGAAGCAGGCTCAAGAATATGAACATGTTGAAGCTCCGAAAGTGGAAGAGAAGCATATCGAATCTCAGTTGAAGGAAGATGAACAACTTGCCAAGGCTCTCCGAGAAAGCCTGAGTGTTGAATCGCCATCTCAGTATGAAAGTGGAAATATGTTTTGCCCTTACCCGTTCTTCTTCCCTTCTGGGTATAGTTAGGTTGTTTAGTAAGGCAATTGCTTTAGTTTCCATGAGTAGTGACAATTCAAAGGAGTAATCACGTTCCTTCTTTTTTTTGGCAAGGAGGCTTTTTCAGATTCTCTGTTGATTTTTTTAACCCTAATTCAATCATATTTACGTCTCTTTAGGATGCATATACGGGTATGTCTAAACGATGGTCGTCTTTGTAAAATCCAATGTGTCTTGGCATTAGTAACTATACCTCCTGTTCAGGTCATCAGATGGACAAGTAACCTTCGTAGTGAGTTACCTATGACTCCGGGCATCTAAATTCCAGGTCTGGTTGGGTCATTTAAAGTCAAGATCTGGGTTAGTGTCCGTAACGAAATAACAGATGCCAATCATTTAATCTAGCAACTGCTGTTGGGGGGCTAATTCAGGGAAATATCAATATCATGGACTAAGATACCCTACCAATAATAACCATGGATTTATGTTCCTGTTGCCAAACCATTTACTTCCTGCAGGATTCATCTGATCTGCATATTGAATGCTTATTTCCTGTAGAATTTGCACTGGTTGCACTGCTGAGATCGGGAATGGGCGATACTTGAGTGCCATGAATTCAGTTTGGCATCCAGAATGCTTTCGCTGTCATGCTTGCAATCACCCGATTGCTGATCCTGAGGTCTGTTTCTAATCCAAGATCAAAACTCTGTTTAAGTAAAACCTAAAGGATATCTAAATCCTCTTAAGTTGCAGCAGTGTCGATTGTATGTTGTACCGACTTTTAAATTTTCCTCGTTGAAGGTTCATGGACTGGGGGAATCGCCCGTATCACAAGTCCTGCTTCAAGGAACAGCATCATCCAAGGTGTGATGTTTGCAACAGCTATGTAGGTACATTTCTTTGACTGCAAGACATACACTCCATCTAAAAAATTGGCACTATCAACATATTTGCTCCCTCTGTTCTCATTGCCCTGTATTGAAAAGCTCGACTATTAATCTCTGTTGTATCCACTATTTTATTGAAGTAATCACCATTTGAATGACCTTCTCATCTCTTTGCTGCTTCAGCAAATGCAGAAGACCTTATTGAGTATAGGGCGCATCCTTTTTGGCAACAGAAGTATTGCCCCTTGCACGAGCGGGACGGCTGCAGCCAAAAGGATCAAAATTGAGGAGACAAATCAAACTCCCGCAGGATGGAAAATTTGTTCCTCTTTCAGATCCATTTTCCCAACCTTGGCAAATGATTCCAATGGAAGTGGGCCCCGCTAGGGCTACATCAATGGCCTCAATTATTAATGAAGCTCTAAAGCAATATCAAAAAGATATTGTTATGCTTTGAAATCGTATCAGAGAAATGTAAAAGCAACAAAAGATTAGTGAAGAAAAGAAACGAGCTCCTGAACCCTTTCCAGAGCCTCCCTTTGCTTAAGGCATTCTTGCGAGATTAAAGCAGATAGAAGATACCAACTATTGCTGCATTTGATTCCACCAAATAACTCTAAATCAGCTTCAAAATCAGACTCTCTTTCCTTAAAAAATACTTGAACCTCTAGCCACAAACACCAGTATCCCGTATACCTACTATCTTTATGGTTAATCCCCCTGAAGCAGAAATGGAATCAAATCCATTGGAGCCAAAAGTAGTACACCTTCATGATTCAAACCCTAAATAGAAGTCTTCAAGTTTAAAACATTACTTCACTTGATGATATCCCATATTCCAAATGGCCGGATAGATTACAAGAGTTTCATACTTGGCTTAATACCAAAGCACCTTCTGTTGAGAGTTGATATGGAATACTAACTAAGTTTGAGAGTAGATTTACTAGAAGCCTAAAAGACTGGTGGAGAATTGTTCCTAACCAAGATTAGATGATATTTTTACTCCAAACAAATTTTTATCAAACAGTCCGTGTGATCTACTATTTCTTTATTGGTAAACCAGAGGATCTTCTTAAGCTTAGAAGAAGAGAATTTTTTTGAAAGAAAATGTCACCTTTTACAAATAAAGTATCTCAATAGGCATTTCCAAGAAATGCTTAAACTATTTTATGCTCTTGGACCTGATTGTAACCTAAAGTAGGCACTTTTGGCCTTTATTCCATAAGAGATTGGCCAAACTGTGGGAAGATCCATACAAAATAAGTACAAGATGGTTGCTGATATTCTTCTTGGGGAATTCCAGTAGGAGATATATCTTACTTTTGATGACCTTTGCATTCAAAGGAAGGCTTCTAGAAGTTATCTTGAGAACAACAAAGAACTTCTCTGGACTTGTTGAAAGCCAGAGTTAGGAATCAAGAGTTCAAAGAAAGACTCATGTGATGATCCTTCTTGTGGAGATCAATGCAAGAAGAGAAGACACTTCAAAATATTCTCTTTAGGACACAGGAATAAAAAGCAAAAATGGCGATTCTTACGAGAAAGACGCTCTAGGCGGAGCTCTTATGAAAGATAGAAAATCTTATAGGTGTTACATTTGCAACAAGAAAGGCTATTTTGCCAATAATTGTTCAAAGGCCAAAGGAAGAAATTCCCATCTAATTCGGAAGATAGAGAAGCAAACTGGAAAATCACTCCCGGGATGATGTTAAATCAATTTTCTCCCTAGAAGATGAACCAACAAACACATTGTGTGTGCTATCCAGATGTGGTCGCAGACTAGTGATATTGAAAGCTCGTCCAAAGAACCTGAAGAAGAGGTATTATTCTTCTCTAAACCACCCACAATCCAAGATCTTTGTGCATATACTCTTTATATCTTTTCATATTTCCCTATAAAAATATACCTATCCAAATATGATAAGCCTAAATATATATATATATATATATATATATATATATATATATATATATATATATATATGATAAGCCTATTTCTCTTATTGCCCTTATCAACATTGGAGCTAGTGCTTCTGTTCTTGATACAAAGATACTTCTAGAAAAAAATTAGGTGTCAAACATCAGGTATTTTAACTTTGTTTCTAGAAGGGGTGCATTTAGCCCCTTGACGTTTACATACACCACCTTATATAGGCATGAGACAATAAACTAGAATTTTACAAACTCCGTTTGGCCGATAAAAACAAATTATTTGTATCTATCGAGTTTCATACTAACAGACTAACTTTCCCACTCATTGTTATGCTTTTTTTGCTTCTGCTACAATGCCATAGTACTACGAACAGTACCAAACAGTATTAAATAGTACGCTGCAATACTAAATAATTTGTGAATAGTACGCTACAATATTTTGAGTCAAACTTTTCAGCTCTTTCATGTGAATCCTCTGCCTTTTTTATTTTGTCTTGAATAGATTCTTGGCAGATTCTTCAGTTTCTTTACGTATTATGCCTATGAATAGGCTCCTCAGGGTTATCATATGAATCATCCGAATCTTCTTCATCTTTCTGCCTCTGGTATTCCTTGATGATTCTTTTGATTTCTAGAGCTTCAAGATGTTCAGTACCTATATCATCTAGAGGCTGGCATGAGCTGGATGGAATGTCAGGAGGATTGAGAGTGTTTTTTTTTTCCCTAAATATTGTTGTTTGAGAGCTTCGAGGAGTTTTTCCACTATTTCAATTGCTAGAGAAACTTCCGTATTTAATTCATACGATCTATGTCTTTTGAATGACTGATGAGAGCTTACCGAAGCATTAGTGGAAGCTGTGGTAAACTGTCAGGATGCCAAGTTGGGGTAGATACCCAGGCTGAAGCTAGGGGTGATCGGGTTTAGGGTCTTGTACCCAACCCCATTATAACCGATTCCCTTTTTTTGGATCCTATACCCGACCCTATCTGTACTGGACCCTATTTTGGGACCACCCTATTTTTCCGATCTAGTTCCAAGGTCAACCTTGTTTCTACTAGAATCAATTTTGCAACCGCCCGATATCCTATACGACTTCGAATTTTACATAAATACACGAGAAAACAACAATGTAATCCTCCTAATTTATATCGAAATATTAAGCATCTATAATCAATAATTACATGAACTTTTTGACTAAAAAGAGATAATGATGGTTCTTTTTTAGCCAAAACAGATTCTCACCAACAGGATTAAAGGACACTTTCCCTTCAGCTAAAAAAGCCTGAGTAGTGGCTTTCAAGTCTTTCTTCACTAAATAATCATGGATGTAAACATCCAACCTGTAATCAAGGCATAGTTTTTTTGGCATGTCAAAACTACAAACCTAAAGAAAACACACACCGCAAACAAATTACAACAATCATCTAGGAAATAGACTAACTTTCCCACCTTATATAGGCCCTTGACGTTTACATACACCACCTTATATAGGCATGAGACAATAAACTAGAATTTTACAAACTCCGTTTGGCCGATAAAAACAAATTATTTGTATCTATCGAGTTTCATACTAACAGACTAACTTTCCCACTCATTGTTATGCTTTTTTTGCTTCTGCTACAATACCATAGTACTACGAACAGTACCAAACAGTATTAAATAGTACGCTGCAATACTAAATAGTATGTGAATAGTACGCTACAATATTTTGAGTCAAACTTTTCAGCTCCTTCATGTGAATCCTCTGCCTTTTTTATTTTGTCTTGAATAGGTTCTTGGCAGATTCTTCAGTTTCTTTACATATTATGCCTATGAATAGGCTCCTCAGGGTTATCATATGAATCATTCGAATCTTCTTCATCTTTCTGCCTCTAGTATTCCTTGATGATTCTTTTGATTTCTAGAGCTTCAAGATGTTCAGTACCTGTATCATCTAGAGGCTGGCATGAGCTGGATGGAATGTCAGGAGGATTGAGAGTGTTTTTTTTTTTTCCCTAAATATTGTTGTTTGAGAGCTTCGAGGAGTCTTTCCACTATTTCAATTGCCAGAGAAACTTCCGTATTTAATTCATACGATCTATGTCTTTTGAATGACTGATGAGAGCTTACCGGAGCATTAGTGGAAGCTGTGGTAAGCTGTCGGGATGCCAAGTTGGGGTAGATACCCAGGCTGAAGCTAGGGGTGATCGGGTTTAGGGTGGGTAAGTTCTAGCCTTGGACCTCGTACCCAACCCCATTATAATTGATTCCCCTTTTTTTGGATCCTATACCCGACCCTATCTGTACAGGACCCTATTTTGGGACCACCCTATTTTTCCGATCTAGTTCCAAGGTCAACCTTGTTTCTACTAGAATAAATTTGCAACCGCCCGATATCCTATACGACTTCAAATTTTACATAAATACACGAGAAAACAACAATGTAATCCTCCTAATTTATATCGAAATATTAAGCATCTATAATCAATAATTACATGAACTTTTTGACTAAGAAAGAGATAATGATGGTTCTTTTTTAGCCAAAACAGATTCTCACCAACAGGATTAAAGGACACTTTCCCTTCAGCTAAAAAAGCCTGAGTAGTGGCTTTCAAGTCTTTCTTCACTAAATAATCATGGATGTAAACATCCAACCTGTAATCAAGGCATAGTTTTTTTGGCATGTCAAAACTACAAACCTAAAGAAAACACACACCGCAAACAAATTACAACAATCATCTAGGAAATAGAAGGAAAAGAAAATTAGATAAACAACAGTACACCAGGTTGAATCGACCCAAATGGGAGGAAATCGCAAGCACCACCCCCCCCCCGCCCCCCCCCCCCCACCTCAAGAGCACCGAAAGGACTCGCATTTTATCGGCTTCCCAGTTGGCTTGGGACATGTGGAGCGATTCCTTGGGGACTCCCTGAAACCGAGAGGTCAAAGAAGAAGCTTCAGCTCCTAATCCGAAACACGAAGGGCCTCCCATCGCTCGAGCTCCTCCTTTGCTTGCGGCGCTGCGTATCTATATTATGAACGAGAGAGAGGAGTAGGTCTTGTAAGAGAGCAAAAGCAGAGAATAGATAGAGACGAAGGTGTTGGGGTTCGACGACGATAGATAGGGGTTAGGTTTGGAGAAGGACTGACCGGACCTGCCTTCTCGATCTCACCTGCGGCAACCCTTCTTTGACCAATTGAAGTGGGCTAAGCACGTGTATAGGCGTAGGAATTGCTTTTTCTCTACCTTGAACACTGGAGTATTCTTGTAGCTATATCTTACCACTGGATTCGATAACAACCCATATCATCCACAGGGATAAATATAGGTCTTTTAATGAATCCCCTAGAGAAGGATAGGGGAATACCTTTACTCTTTCCAATTCTTAGCCTATGGAAGGAACCTCTTTGCTCGAGAGCAAGTCCTAACAAATGACGATTGAGACGAGATTCGGCATTTTTGAACCACGAAACGCTCGGTTTCATTTCGGTTGTAGGTGTAACCAACCTGCTATTAAGGATATGGCAGAAAGAAATATTAGAAAAAGGGCTCCCGTATAAAGATCTTCATTAGTGCGTAAACCAATTGTATACTTATTAATTTATTCACTTAATTTATTTAGAAGTAATTTGCGGGATCATGCATCTTTTACCTTTTACTAGTTATAATGAAAAAAGTGCAGCTGGTTTAGTCCGGCCAATTCTTGAAAAAAACAACTCGCACACGGTCCCTTTCCAAAATAGATCAATACACCAAGGACTACACTTAGATTTATTGAATTTGTTGCTAAAATAGGAATCTCTCTTGTGAGGGAATAGAAGCGATGGATCTAGGGTTGTTGGTGAGGGTGCGGTGGTTTGGGCTTATGCTTGTCGTGTATAGAGGATTCCATCTGCTTAGGTTTTCTTTTTTAAACAAGCACTAAAAACTGGTTCTAAAACCGATCCGGTTCTGGGTGGGTTTTCACTTGGAACCGCTTCCAACCAGTTCCCAAAAATTGGAAGCGGTTCCCAAACCAGTTTAATCAGGAACCGGTTCTTGGACTTGTTTTTCGGATGGTCCAATCTGATTCCCAAGTAAACTCGGTCTGATTGCACACCCCTAGCTGAAGCGATGGACTTTCTTTGTTAAGACCTAGTTTGAGTGCAAGCTGCAATTCATCATGATCAAATGGATCCTGTGATAGTGATTCTCCCCATGGGTCTTGTGATGATGAAGCTAGATCCCGTGAATTTGTTGGATACTCAAAATTGTTCAGTACAACCATTCCATAATATTTTCTTAGGCAAGCATCAATTGCTGGACGGGTTGCGCGATAATCATCATGATGATCCTAAGGAACGGGATCATCTTCTCGTTGGCCATGCTTCTAATGGAATAACTTGATTGTGCTAGCATAATATCTTCTACAATTCTCGATACTGTTGAGAATAAATTGAGATTCTACAATGAAGTGTTGTAAAAATCTTGCTTGGAATAGGTTGGGGTTTATATGTGGATACACCAACATCTATTGGAGTTTTACACACATTTCCACCGGGTTGGACAAATATTCAAGGCCTGAAAAATAAAGTTAGACCTGGAAAATACTTTGCCATGTACTTAATGGTTTGAACGAACTAAGCATTTCCCTAAAATATTTATACTTGGCTTCTCCTTAGATGATTCTATTGATGATAAGAAGCATCTTGGCTGTCGGAAACTCGATAGCAATGGTATAAAGAATAAACAAATACTAATAAAACTATTGAGCTTTTCTAGAAATTTCTCTCTTGGGAAGAATGTGAGAGGATGAATAAATAGATATTATGGATGCAGCCTATTTGGTATGAGGAGAAGACCTCCATATTCACTAAAAATTTGGAAATGATATTGCCACACGAGTCTTGCCAGACTTTCAACAAGAATATTGTCTTGGACTAGCTCCGGGTTTTCTGATGGGTCTGAGTACAAAGGCCATTTGGGCTTTATTTCTTGGGTCTTGAAACCGCATCTCGGATTTCTTACCACATACATATTTACGGATGTGGTAGCTACAAATTATTTTGGTTTGGACAGAAAATCAGCAAGTGTATTCTTTTTTCTCGCAATATGTTTGGTCTCAAAGAAATACCTTGAAAATCATTATGCCTCTCTAAGAAGTTGTGGATGCAAAATTTGCTTTTGCTTGAACTTTAGCATTTGAGAGAATGAGGACATGTCTATCTCCACAAGGAAATGATGTCCTATAAGATGGAATTCGAACATTTTAATGCCATATTTTACCGCCAAGATTTTTTGAACGTTGAGTGGTAATGCATTTCCATTTGTGGGAATCTCCCCCTGTTATATCCACAAACTTGTTGTTTCCCATCAATTTCTTCAAAAAGAACAGCTATCCAATATTCATTACTGGCATATGTTTGCAATACTCTTTTACCCGTAGAAAGGATTTGTGAAGGAGGAAGATACTGTAGGTTTTCCTTAAGCCTGCGTTTAGACTTAGTTTGTTGTGGTCCCTGTGGAAGAGGATTTTTCTTGAGCATTTGTTGTAGTGAACTTACAAACTTTGTGATTTTTATGACAAAATTCCAAAGATAAGTTACAATCCGAAGGAATTGTTGAACCTACTTGTGGGAAAGATTTTCATTAGGAAAATTTTGCAATTTCTTAGGAATATGAGGATTAGGGTAGCAAGTTCCATTTTTTAGATGCATCCCAAGAAATTCAACTTCTTTTTCGGCAATGGTCATCTTCTTCTGGGATAATATAATGCATACTTTCGCATTAGGTTTCCAAATTGGTCTAATAATTTACAATGAGAATCCTCATCTTGATTATAAAAAAAGATATTGGTAATGTAAATTTTAGTATTGGCTAGAATATATTAACAAATTCTGCACATAGCCTTTTGAAATAGCAAATGAGCGGTTTTGAGGCCAAAAGGGAGCATTATCCATTGAAAATATTGATTTGAAATAGAAAATCTAGTTTTCTACTTGTCTTTAGGGTGGATTCCCAATTGTCAAAATCAGGTTTAAGGTCAAACTTGAAATATACTTTGGCTTGGGTGAGGCTGGAGAACAAAAAATTCCGATGTGGTTGAAGAAATTTATCATCTTGTAAAAATTGATGAGGCTAATAATTGATAACCAATCTCATCTTTCCTCTGTTTTGCTCCGCTCGCTTTTTGACATAAAATGCTCTACAAGTCCATTGAGAATCTATGGGCTCAATTAATATTTGATGAAGCAAATCTGAATGTTCCTTTTATGCTAAAAGTAAATGCTTTGATTCATTCCAGAGTGACTGGCTTTGATTGGATTGGCATCCTCGTTTTTCTTGAAAGGAAAATTGATGAAGAAATTAGAGTTTTTCCACAAAAGATTGAAGCATTTTAAGACAAAGTTTAAATGAGAGTCTGCACATGTCTCAAGAAGGGTTTCCAAAATTGGATCCAAAATTTTCATCTAAATAGTGAAAAATCTTTTGACTATTTATAAATTCTTGGAATTGTCTAAGTTTATAAATTGGTTCCTTTACGATATATTTGCTCTAATAATTCAAAATTCCAAATTGGGTACCCCATTATATATTTCCTTCAAACTAATTTTTTTTCATAAAAATCCCAAACTGACCCATAATCTACCTACCTTGTTATTTTTAATGGCATAAAACCTCCATCTGTATTTATAATCAAATGAGCATCATTGAGCTTGAGAATACAAAAACCAGAAAGTGAAAAAGGGAGAAATGCTCCTCTCCTTTCATGTGATGTTTCTAAGTAATGCCCAAGCATGGTAGGGGAGGGCCTCCACCCCCTTTGAAAAATCACCTTGAAACGTCCCTCTTATAAAAAACCAAATTGCCTTTTTTCCTCTTGGGTGGTGGTGGCTTATGAAAAATTGCATGGGGGACTCTCCCCTGTGATCTTGGATCCTCCATTGACGACCGACTCCACAGCAGAAACGACGAGGGCAGGAGAAGACGGAAAGCTCCACACCCCCAAACTCCCTCCGCTCCGGTAGAGGAACGAAGGAGGAGGACCCCCATGCAGTTCGCCTCCCGTTGTCGGTCCGTGGCGGGTCGCGGTCGGAGCTTGATCACCGTCGGGTGGTGATCGGCGGCGGCGGCGGCGGGGAGTCGAAGATCGTCGGGATCGCGCGGGGCGGCGGAGAGACGACCGGGGCTTGACTTTTCGCCACCTCACTCTCTCTTGGTCTCGACCGGGTACGGTGAGTTCGCTTCGGATTGCGACGTGTTGATTTCTTCTTTGATTATAATTTCTTGAAGAGAGAGAGAGAGAGAGGAGAGGGAGGGGAGTGTTGCGGTGATTCAGTTACGATCGAGTCCGGATTGCAGTGGTTCAGTGGATGAGCCCGGCGGCGCGTGGCGCTCACGCACGGTGGTGCCTTCGAGAGCCCCCGCCGCCGCCGCCACTATGAATTCTTTTTGCTTTTTCCTGTTTTACCTCATCATTTTCGAGCTTTTTTTTTTTTTAAAAATATTTTTTAATATTTTTTAAATATTTTTTAATTTTTTAATATTTTTATTTAAATTTGTCCGCTATTTTGGGAAATTTAGGATAGCAGCGTTTTGCAATAGATTATTTATTTATTTATTTATTTATTTACTCGTTACAGAAAGAAATCGGTTAATTACAAAACGATGGTGGACATGGTTTTTCTATTCGGGAATGTACTTGAATCTTATCCTTCTTTTGGCTTTTAAAAGTAAGAAATAAAAGCCTCGGTTTATGAATTTTCCTATACAATTTGTCATTTTATTTAAACTTCAAAAATTTGATAAGCGAATTTAAATATATATGTATGATTGTAGATATGTACGATTTGAAAGTTTTGTGAATGGTGGTAGAAGAGAAAAATCATTATATTTTCAGCATTTTCCTCCGTATTTCCCCTCTCCCGAGCATCAAACATCGACTGGGATGTAGAGTGTGCACATGGAAGGCGATCTACACTGTCGGAGAGCAGCAAATCGCAATTTCATGCATCTTACAAACAATTTGTTACATATGATTGAAGAAATTTAGTATTGTCACTACTTTAATAGAAAAAAAAAAAAAAAAAAAAAGTGAGGGGAAAATGAACTGGGAGTCATGTTACGACAAGTGGCGGAATAAGATGGAGTGAGGTGGAAGGTTAGATTTGGTGGGTTAAGATGCAGAGAATAATGTCAAGAAGGCCCCGCTGGCTGGCTGATGCAGCAGCATATATCATCTTCCACTTGAAGCCTTGTCAGTAGTGAGCTTTTTCTGGGTTTTGACGTGTGAATCTTGTTACATGCTGGCTCTTGGGGAAAGGAAGAACTTTTTAACTTGATCTTCATGCATACTTTCGGCCCTGAATTCGCCCTCGGATCTTGAACCTGTTGAAAGCTCTCCTCCCTCTCTCTGAAATGCTTGTTTTACCCGGTGACCCTTTTGTCCTGCGGAAAGAAACGGAGCTCTTGCTGTTTCACTTCTTTTTTTGGTGAAAGAGTGATAGCTGATTGAGAGTTTGAAGTCACATATCATTGTGTTACGTTTCCTTCTTGGGATGAGTGAAGGGATCTGCTTTCTGTGTCTTTTCTCTTACCTGATGCTCTCCCCTTTTGTGACATCTTCGTGAACTGGTTTTGAGAGGTGAGCTCTTGCCATGGTCTTTGCTTGATTTGAAAACGACCATTTTTGGTTTGTGTGTGTAGGTTGAAGGATTTGTTCTTACATCTTACGGTGAGTTTCTTTCGTGGGAAACCAGCCACTTGGAAAACATTTTCTGCAGACATGGCTTGATTGGTTGCAAGAATGAATGAATGGAGAACATCTTTGTTGTCACCGAAAATAGTCAGGCAAAGATGGCTGTTTGTGACGAAAACATTTTCTGTCGATTAATTTTTCTACGCAATACAGGTGATCATGTTTTTAAGGAGAATGTTGTCCAGATTAGTTGTGTTTTTAGTACCTAGTTTAATTGTTTGTGAATTGGATAGTCTTGGCCCTTCGTTTTCTGTGAGAAAGATCATGAAATCTCCATATCCCTGACGCCAGTAACTGCTCAAGGGTATGCTCTGCTATGTGGCTACTCAACTACAAAAGGGAAGTGGTTTCTTATGTTAACTGAGAAGATACATTGCAGGAGAGCTGCCATACTGGGGTAAGCAGTATTGAGATTTATGGATTGGCTGAGCAAGATCCTCGGAGGTTCTGGCCATCGGAAACATCATCATGGAGATATGGAGGTTATAGAAGCGAGGAGGAGATGCATCCGAGGTCAAAAACTCCTTTTCTGTTCTGTCCGTCTGTCATATATGCTCGGTACTTGTCGGCTGGGCATACATGGATTCTGACCTTATTACATCCGACATTGGTATGGAAGAAGACAGTGAACTGATTGGTAAATCTAACTTCTTGATTCTGAATGCAGGATGAATTGGCAGATCAAGAAAGAGAAGACATTGACTACGCAATCGCACTTTCTCTCTCAGAAGATGATCTAAAGGGGAAAAAGGTGATTGGTAAGTTTGCGGATTCGTAAGACCTAAGTGTTCCCACGATTGCCTGACTGAAAAAATTATGTTTATCCTTTGAACTCTTTCGACTGATTTACTTGGACTAAGAATTCAAGCATAGTTAGTTTCTTCTCAACAGATTGGTGATTGGCACCAACTTTATTTAGAAAATAAACATTGATTGATGGACATTGTACAATTTTGCTATTGTGATTGTCTTATGCTCTAATTTCATCTATAAGTAGAAAGATACATCAGGCACATCTCTCACAATCTTAGTATCCCAAGAATTTATAGGCTTGAAAAGCATGGCTAGAATCGCCAGCCACAAGTCCACCATCTTCTTCAACTTGGTTTCCATATTCTTTTTTGTCCTCATGGTCTCTATGACCGAGAGCAGAGTCGTTGGAAGTATGTAATGCATTACTAATATCCATTTAATGATAACACACTACTTTCATATCTTCTATTCATCTTCGTGACATTGCTAACTCTCTTTTATATTTTAGATAGTTGATGGAATGATTATTGCTGTATCTTGTTCTTGTTTCGTGGTGCCTGGTACTTCACAGGGGTGGCGACGAGGAACCCTGTCGTGGTGTGCGACAAAGTGGTGGGAGTGAACAGTGGAGACACTTGCTTTGCAATAGCACAGCAGTCCCAGTTGAGTTCTGAATCCTTCAGTGCCATCAATCCGAATCTGAATTGCGATGCTCTCTTCGTTGGTCAATGGCTTTGCATCTCCGGGAGGTCAACCTAAGCCACAAACATTTTCACACTTTTCTGAAGCTATAGTAATGGGAATGATAAGCGGGTGAATAAAGTAAGAGTTCAAATGCCATGCACTCATCACCTAGTTGTTGGTAATGCAACTGTGGTGGTCATCATGTTTTGTTTCAGTGTCATCAAGCAATGCAGTTCGAGTACTTTGATTAAAGGTGTCAATAAATCTCGTACGCATATTGTTTTCGTATTTTTGCCGGACAAACCGAGATAGCTAGCATTTTGAATACTTAAAGTCGGTGGAGATTTTCGTCAAAGAGATAAATATTCTGGCCAAGAAACAAACCTAGGAAAAGTAAAAACAAAGCGATCGAACATTACATTGGACACCTTACTTATGTGTTTCGGATGGTGGGGCCTACTTCACAAGGAGAACCACATAGGATTCTATTATTAGTCCAGCAAAGCAAATGAGATTATAACTACAATCGAGTCACTTAAACCCTCTCAATACTTTCCAGCCCCCAATACATCCAATAACCCGCACGGTATTTAACCCTCCACCTTCTTCACATGAGACATGAAGACCCACTCTCGTATAAGTAATATTCTGATCCAAAATGGGAAATGCCTTTTGTGTGAGTTGTTAGCGTTTCACCTTCAATTTACTTCCGTCATTTTATACGTGTTAATCTTGAGCGTAAAAAGGCAATAAAATATCGTGGAGTGGTGAAGATAATGCTTGATGGCCTCATGCATGAACGCCCAATATTCGGCCGAGTGAGGGTCAATTTTGTCCATGTTACCGGAAAAATCCCACTGATTCTTTCCCTAAATTTGCTCACTCTCCTTGCCGTTTCACAGCTCGTTAATTTCAGGAGCACCAACTTATCTGGATTCTTTCCCTCATTTCATCTCTTCATACATTCCTTTCTTTTCTTCCCATTCCTAACTCAGTATCTTGCTTTCAAGCCTCTATGCTTCATCTTATTAATGACATTCTACGTTTAGTTGTCCGGATTTTTAATCGGGATAGGACTGATAGGACTAAATATGAAATCCTGGGATTTTTTTATATCCTGTCTATTGTTTAGTGAATTGTAGTATTAAAGTAAGATATATTCATATCATATCATATACATTTTTTTGATATAAATGGCATGTCAGTATAAATGAACCTAAATGTTCATAAACGGAGATGGTGAAAATATCTCGTAACACTATTCCTTAAATTATCCATCTTGCCCCTTGCCGGCCATATTTCAAATATGTGAATCATTTAATTGTGGAAGAAATTCTACCGATTCTCCTCTGGCTTCGAGCACGCCCCCAAATCATGGTCCTTTCAAAATTGTGATGTGATCCCTTTTCTTAAGCCACCATTCTAGCCGTCATGCATCATCCTTCATTCCTCATTGGCCAAATGTAGACTCCAATCTGGGTTACCATGTAGAAAATCCTAATTCAAATTGCAACCTTGATCCATTCAATGAATCCAAGATTTTCGCTCAAAATATGTCAATTTCAATTGGTGTTAGTCAATAAGAAAGATTCCGCATGTAATACTCCATGTATTTTGCACGCCACTGATGAGAATGCAAATGGGAATTATGCAATATTGATTTTTATTTTATTTTATTTTTGTGTAGGGATTGAACTCGATTCCTAATTTTTCATGCGATAAATGACTAAAGGAAAATCAAAATTTATGTGTCAACATTGACCGAAAAATGTTAAGGCCCGTGAAATACCTTAGTAATCTCGTTGCCCACATAAAATGTGAGCCAAAGCTCCAGTGAAACGGTCATGAGATGGGAAATTTTAACATTATCTTCATTAAGATGACATAATTTATCCTATGAAGTCAAAAATATGCAGGCCTCATCCTCGTAAATTCATCGACATTTAAAATCCAAGCCGGCATTGATTCCTCATATAAAAATAACATCTTAGTTTGACTTTTGCCAAAAAAAAAAAAAAAAAAAAACACGAAGGATACTTGCATAGGTACTATCCTTCCCCCCATGTCATATACTCCAAATTAATCTGATTTACAATATGTAACTCAAAGCCGGCTCATTCTTTTAACTTGTAACTATGTACTTTTTCTCATGCTCTATTTTCATCTATATATATAAAGGGACGCAAGGCATATCTCTTACAAACTCAGTACCGAAAGAAGCTCAGATATTCAAAAAGCATGGCTAAGATCACCAGTCACAAGTACACCGTCTTCTTCAACTTGGTTTCGATACTCTTCTTCGTCCTCATGGTCACCCGGGTCGAGAGCCGATTCATTACAGGAAAGTAATGAGTTACTAATCTCCATTAATTGATAATATATATTTTCCACCCGCATACTTCAAAATCTTGTTGCAACTTAATCATACGTTGAGGATCCGCTTTCTATTTCAAAGCCTCGGCCAACCACAAGTTACATCCCTAGTGCCAGTACTTTCGACCGGTTTTGAAAGAAAATCTGTTTTAATGCTGCATTAATAGCTGGAAAATTTTCTTTCCTACGGGAGGATGAGCAGCTTGACATTACCCATGTTTTCCCATAATATTAAAGTAGTTTGCATGCATGAGCTAAGCACAATTCTTTTAATTGCAAGTAAAAAAAATTATTCATTTTTTTTCTGTACATAATTGTGTTGCAAATACAATGTATATAAAGGACTCCAAGAGATAAGATACCGCTATGATACCAAATCAAAAAAATTATTCATTTTTTCCTTACATAATTATGTTGCAAAAACAATGTAAATAAAGGACTCTAAGAAATAAGATACAAAAGGCAATTGAATAACAAATATTTCCTAAATATTTGTTGACTTACTAATTCTAAGAGATAAGATGCAAAAGGTAACATAATAACAAAAATTCCATAAATATTTGCTGAATATTTTCTTCCCTTAACAATTGCTAATGTAAATTGCGCAATTAGTGTTTCACTTAGTCATCGATCAAGTCGTTCCATTGGGACTCAAGTCTTTCTTTGGTTTATGCATGGTGCTTTACAGGGCATTTTTTTTTGCCGCCAATATGTGCAAGTGAACAGTGGAGACACGTGCTATGCAATAGCACAGCAGTACGGCTTGACTCTGGACACCTTCTATTCCTACAATCCAAACATAAACTGCGATGATCTCTCCATTGGTCAAGATGTTTGCGTCTTTGGGGTGTTGTTCTAAGCCACAAAGATGTCTAGTTCACACTTGTATGAATAAAGGAGTGGATTAGTGCAATGCGGTCATCACGCAATTGCTGGTAATGCAAGCGCAGTTGGTCATCATGTTTTGTTTCAGTGTCATCAAGCAATGCAGTTTGAGCATTGTGACTAGAGGGTGTTGATAAAGTTAGTACGCATGCTTTATTTCAGTTTTTTGGTGAATAGTTTAAGTATATTTGTTATTCGTAAGAAAATATTGGGCGCAGCAAGGATAGTCACCTCAGCAATGCATTAGTCCATTTCACGAGCAACATGTATAACTCGCGGGTCCACCTTTAAGAAAACCCAAGAGTCCCTCTCACTCCTTTGTTTCTCTCTTTTCTACACCGTTGCTTTCTTCGTTTTCTTTTTGCCCTCCCAAGGCCATAGACGACGCTCGATTGCAACGGCCAGCCATGGACAAACCACTCAAAAGCATGCCGACACTTACCCACGCTCGTCGTTGGCATCATTCAGGCATGCTATTGATCCCCAGGCATCCATCTTTCCCATCTAGCCATGGACGACGCTCGCGGCCAACCATGGATGACCGGCGAGTGTCAAATACCCCGAGTGCCAAGACTTGACACGGGTAAACACTTAAGTACCAAAATCAGAGAAAAAAAATGAACATTTGAGTGCCAACGATGAGAATTTCCTGTTAAATTGCTAACTTAGCATTTTCTCGCACAATTTCTAACTTATGTAGCAATTCTTTTGAAAAAAAATTATCAACGTGGCGCTAACATGGCTAGATAAACCCAAAACGACGTTGCTTTGGTCCAAATTTGATTTTAATATAAATATTAATTTAATTTAATTTAAACATCTAAAAAGAAAAGATCAGATATAGGGCCGTTGAGGCCCTTGTTGCCACCTCCCTCACCATCGTCGGAAAGGGCCAGCAACAGTGGGGCAAGGGTTAGTCGGAGCCCCAGATTTGGGCGAAGGCTTGTAGGCCACAAGCCTTTCAGATACTATGAAAATAACAATTTGTTGTAAGTCACAAATTCTTGAAAAAGCGGGTCCCACAACGTTTTATAATTATTTATGATTTAATTTTTTGTGGTCTAAAATGAACTGATATTCTCACACTAGATTAAAACTAGCACGCAATGTCGTCCACTTTTTTACTAATAACAAGATGGGTGTTCTAAATAGTTTATACCCAGAGGGGGATTTTGCCTCGAACATTTAGGTTGAATATAAAACTAAAAAGTTACCTGTTCATCATATATGGGTTCATCTTACGCTCAATGGCAGCTCTTTTCAAACATCCTAGTTTTAGAGCAACTACAATATTACACCAAGTATTAAGTTGTAATCAACCTCCACTTCAAATAAACACTCCTAACTTTCTCAGCAAACAGTCTGATGTTAGAGCCAAACACGGATGAGATCCTCTTCTTAACATCAGATAGCACCAGATTAGAAAGTCTTATTAACACAAGGAGAAGCCTTGCCGCATATCCCATCATTTCAATCTTGCCAAATACAATATAAAGCGGAATTCCGAATCTACATCAGTATGATTTATCTTTGATTAAATGATATTGATTAGTACCACACAAATGGCGATCCGCTGGATGAAAATCTCCATCACTTGAACCTGAGAGTATAATTTTATCAAAGCAGCTGAATTGGGAAAAAGAGTGCCTTCCAAAGCAGCTCGACTACTCTCCCGCTTCATCTCCGCATCTCAAAAACTCTAATCTTTTTATGTACGATATTTTATATTTTGTTAACTTATGTGTATAGCTTTTTATAATCTAACCATACATTACAATAAGGTTATACTCATGTTTGAGCACTTTCATACATCATTTTAGTTATATTTTGTACGACAATAGATCCTAGGGCTATGTCTTGTGGCATACGAATCGAAATGCTAAGTAGAAATCAAGTGTTCAGCTACAAAGAAAATTTCAGAATCCACTTCTCTTTTTCATTCCCCAATATGTGCAGATTAGGATATGTTCGATACACATT
This sequence comes from Eucalyptus marginata, assembly GCA_014182565.1. NCBI lineage: Eukaryota > Viridiplantae > Streptophyta > Magnoliopsida > Myrtales > Myrtaceae > Eucalyptus > Eucalyptus marginata. The sequence continues at coordinate 2,292,081 of CM024593.1, forward strand.
GTTGATTGACGAATTCGGGGGGAGACAACCTCAGAAATCAGAGGAATGTTACAAAACGGCATTGAAGAGATTGAGTCCCACATTGTCTCACTGTGTGAGTGACATGCAAACCCTAAGTTGCCACATCCTCTCAGCGATCGACGGTTGGAGGCTGGAGTTTCCATGGCATTTTGTGATTGGAATTAATGGAAGAGCCAAATGGATGTTTCTTCTTCCCCTCTATTTCTCTCTCTTCTTATTCTGTTCCGTGTACTGTTTCAGTCTCGCAGTTGTCCAGGAATGGTGACGGAGGCCAAAGAATTCACCCGAAACTTGCCCACCAGAATGAAATATTTCTGGTGCGAAACTGAGAGCTCTATTTTCTGGTGATCGAGCGATGGGGCTGATCGCTCGATCACCAGAAAATAGACTTGGCATATTATTTAAAAATCCAGTCCAAGTGGCATTTCCACGTGGTGTGTTTGATACTGAAATGATCGTTTTTTTTTTAATGACGATTGGCACTAAAATAATTACTTTAAACAAAATTTAGCACTCAAACTATCATTATTTATAACTTTTAAACGATGTCATTCAAGGGTTATATGTTGACTGGGCGCGCTTACAAGCCATACATAACTGAGAAATTAATAAAACACATATTGAAGCTGGCACTTAAGCTATGGTTTTTTAAATGAAAGTGGCACTTAAATTATCCGAAAAAGACTTTTTACACTAGAGTGAGTGTGTACACAACTTTTGACGCTTTTAGTGTCCTTATCCCATGAAAAAGGAAATGATTTCATGGCCAGCATTTTCCTTAATTCTTTCCCTTAATATTCTCTTCGCTCAATCTTTCCATTCGGCTTTTCTTGTTTGTATTGTGTTGCGCATGAACGCCCAATGTTCAGCGGAGTGAGCGTCCATTCTGTCCATAGTGCTGGATAAATCCCACTGATTCTTTCCCTAAATTTGCTCACCATCCTTGCCGTTTCACGGCTTGCTAATGTCAGGAGCACTAACTTTTGCAAATATCTTGATTCTTGCCCTCATTTCATCTCTTCATATGTTATTTTCTTTTCTTCCCGTTCCTCACTCAGTATCTTGCTTTCAAGCCTCTGTACATATTTTTACCAAAAAAAAAAAAGATTTCATCTATCTTGCCCCCTTGCCAGGCGTACTTTCAATACATGGATAATGTAATTGTGGAAGAAATTCCACTGATTCCTCCTCTTGGCTTCGAGCACGCCCCCACAGTCACAGTCCTTTCAAGATCGTGATGTGTGATCCCCATTTCTAAACCACTATTCTAGCAGTTATGCATCATCCTCCATTCCTTATTGGCCAAATTTAGAATCCAATTCGCGTTGCCATGTCAGAAAATCCTAATTCAAATTGCGACCTTGATCCATTCAATGAATCCATGACTTTAGGCTAATATATGTCAATTTCAATCAATGCCAGTCAATAAGAAAGATTATGCATGTAATACTCCACGGTATTTCATGCACCACTGATGAGAATGCAAATAGGAACTATGCTATATTGATTTTTTTTTAGATTGAATTCGATCCCTAATTCTTCAAGTGATAGATGACTAAAGAAAAATCAAAATTTAGGTGTCAACACCAACCAAAAAAAGAAGCTACAGACCCATGAAATACCTTAGTAATCTCGCAGCCTACATCAAATGGGAGCCAAAGCTCTAGTGAAACGACCATAAGATGGGAAACTTTAACACTATCTTTCTTAAGACGTAATTTATCCTACATAGTCAAAAACATGCAGGCCTCATCTTAACAATTCATCCACATTTAAAATTCAAGCCGGTGATGATTCTTTATGTGAAAGGAATGCTCTTAGTTTGACTTTTGCAATTGACAAAAAACGAAAGATACTTGCATAGGTACTATCCTTCCGCCCCATGGAATAAACTCCAAATTAATCTTATTTATAATATGTAACCCAAAGCATCAACACGAAGCAGGCTCAAGAATATGAACATGTTGAAGCTGCGAAAGTGGAAGAGAAGCATATCGAATCTCAGTTGAAGGAAGATGAACAACTTGCCAAGGCTCTCCGAGAAAGCCTGAGTGTTGAATCGTCCTCTCAGTATGAAAGTGGAAATATGTTTTGCCCTTACCCGTTCTTCCCTTCTGGGTATAGTTAGGTTGTTTAGTAAGGCAATTGCTTTTGTTTCCATGAGTAGTGACGATTCAAAGGAGTAATCACGTTCCTTCTTTTTGGCAAGGAGGCTTTTTCAGATTCTCTGTTGATTTTTTTAACCCTAATTCAATCATATTTACGTCTCTTTAGGATGCATATACGGGTATGTCTAAACGATGGTCGTCTTTGTAAAATCCAATGTGTCTTGGCATTAGTAACTATACCTCATGTTCAGGTCATCAGATGGACAAGTGACCTTCGTAGTGAGTTACCTATGACTCCGGGCATCTAAATTCCAGGTCTGGTTGTGTCATTTAAAGTCAAGATCTGGGTTAGTGTCCGTAACGAAATAACAGATGCCAATCATTTAATCTAGCAACTGCTGTTGGGGGGCTAATTCAGGGAAATATCAATATCATGGACTAAGATACCCTACCAATAATAACCATGGATTTATGTTCCTGTTGCCAAACCATTTACTTCCTGCAGGATTCATCTGATCTGCATATTGAATGCTTATTTCCTGTAGAATTTGCACTGGTTGCACTGCTGAGATCGGGAATGGGCGATACTTGAGTGCCATGAATTCAGTTTGGCATCCAGAATGCTTTCGCTGTCATGCTTGCAATCACCCGATTGCTGATCCTGAGGTCTGTTTCTAATCCAAGATCAAAACTCTGTTTAAGTAAAACCTAAAGGATATCTAAATCCTCTTAAGTTGCAGCAGTGTTGATTGTATGTTGTACTTACTTTTAAATTTTCCTCGTTGAAGGTTCATGGACTGGGGGGGAATCGCCCGTATCACAAGTCCTGCTTCAAGGAACAGCATCATCCAAGGTGTGATGTTTGCAACAGCTATGTAGGTACATTTCTTTGACTGCAAGACATACACTCCATCTAAAAAATTGGCACTATCAACATATTTGCTCCCTCTGTTCTCATTGCCCTGTATTGAGAAGCTCGACTATTAATCTCTGTTGTATCCACAATTTTATTGAAGTAATCACCATTTGAATGACCTTCTCATCTCTTTGCTGCTTCAACAAATGCAGAAGACCTTATTGAGTATAGGGCGCATCCTTTTTGGCAACAGAAGTATTGCCCCTTGCACGAGTGGGACGGCTGCAGCCAAAAGGATCAAAATTGAGGAGACAAATCAAACTCCTGCAGGATGGAAAATTTGTTCCTCTTTCAGATCCATTTTCCCAACCTTGGCAAATGATTCCAATGGAGGTGGGCCCCACTAGGGCTACATCAATGGCCTCAATTATTAATGAAGCTCTAAAGCAATATCAAAGAGATATTGTTACGCTTTGAAACCGTATCAGAGAAATGGAAAAGCAACAAAAGATTAGTGAAGAAAAGAAACGAGCTCCTGAACCCTTTCCAGAGCCTCCCTTTGCTTAAGGCATTCTTGCGAGATTAAAGCAGACAGAAGATACCAACTATTGCTGCATTTGATTCCACCAAGCAAAATATCTCTAAATAAGCTTCAAAATCAGATTCTCTTTCCCTAAAAAATACTTGAACCTCTAGCCACAAACACCAGTATCCCGTATACCTACTATCTTTATGGCTAATCCCCCTGAAGCAGAAATGGAATCAAATCCATTGGAGCCAAAAGTAGTACACCTTCATGATTCAAACCCTAAATAGAAGTCTTCAAGTTTAAAACATTACTTCACTTGATGATATCCCATATTCCAAATGGCCGGATAGATTACAAGAGTTTCATACTTGGCTTAATACCAAAGCACCTTCTGTTGAGAGTTGATATGAAATACTAACTAAGTTTGAGAGTAGATTTACTAGAAGCCTAAAAGACTGGTGGAGAATTGTTCCTAACCAAGATTAGATGATATTTTTACTCCAAACAAATTTTTATCAAACAGTCCGTGTGATCTACTATTTCTTTATTGGTAAACCAGAGGATCTTCTTAAGCTTAGAAGAAGAGAATTTTTTTGAAAGAAAATGTCGCCTTTTACAAATAAAGTATCTCAATAGGCATTTCCAAGAAATGCTTAAACTATTTTATGCTCTTGGACCTGATTGTAACCTAAAGTAGGTACTTTTGGCCTTTATTCCATAAGAGATTGGCCAAACTGTGGAAAGATCCATACAAAATAAGTACAAGATGGTTGCTGATATTCTTCTTGGGGAATTCCAGTGGGAGATATATCTTACTTTTGATGACCTTTGCATTCAAAGGAAGGCTTCTAGAAGTTATCTTGAGAACAACAAAGAACTTCTCTGGACTTGTTGAAAGCCAGAGTTAGGAATCAAGAGTTCAAAGAAAGACTCATGTGATGATCCTTCTTGTGGAGATCAACGCAAGAAGAGAAGACACTTCAAAATATTCTCTTTAAGACATAGGAATAAAAAGCAAAAATGGCGATTCTTACGAGAAAGACGCTCTAGGCGGAGCTCTAATGAAAGATATAAAATCTTATAGGTGTTACATTTGCAACAAGAAAGGCTATTTTGCCAATAATTGTTCAAAGGCCAAAGGAAGAAATTCCCATCTAATTCGGAAGATAGAGAAGCAAACTGGAAAATCACTCCAGGATGATGATGTTAAATCAATTTTCTCCCTAGAAGATGAACCAACAAACACATTGTGTATGCTATCCAGATGTGGTCGCAGACTAGTGATATTGAAAGCTCATCCAAAGAACCTGAAGAAGAGGTATTATTCTTCTCTAAACCACCCACAATCCAAGATCTTTGTGCATATACTCTTTATATCTTTTCATATTTCCCTATAAAAATATACCTATCCAAATATGATAAGCCTAAATATATATATGATAAGCCTATTTCTCTTATTGCCCTTATCAACATTGGAGCTAGTGCTTTTGTTCTTGATACAAAGATACTTCTAGAAAAAAATTAGGTGTCAAACATCAGGTATTTTAACTTTGTTTCTAGAAGGGGTGCATTTAGCCCCTTGACGTTTACATACACCACCTTATATAGGCATGAGACAATAAACTAGAATTTTACAAACTCCGTTTGGCCGATAAAAACAAATTATTTGTATCTATCGAGTTTCATACTAACAGACTAACTTTCCCACTCATTGTTATGCTTTTTTGCTTCGCTACAATACCATAGTACTACGAATAGTACCAAACAGTATTAAATAGTACGCTGCAATACTAAATAGTATGTGAATAGTACACTACAATATTTTGAGTCAAACTTTTCAGCTCCTTCATGTGAATCCTCTGCCTTTTTTATTTTGTCTTGAATAGGTTCTTGGCAGATTCTTCAGTTTCTTTACGTATTATGCCTATGAATAGGCTCCTCAGGGTTATCATATGAATAATCCGAATCTTCTTCATCTTTCTGCCTCTGGTATTCCTTGATGATTCTTTTGATTTCTAGAGCTTCAAGATGTTCGGTACCTATATCATCTAGAGGCTGGCATGAGCTGGATGGAATGTCGGGAGGATTGAGAGTGTTTTTTTTCCCTAAATATTGTTGTTTGAGAGCTTTGAGGAGTTTTTCCACTATTTCAATTGCTAGAGAAACTTCCGTATTTAATTCATACGATCTATGTCTTTTGAATGACTGATGAGAGCTTATCGGAGCATTAGTGGAAGCTGTGGTAAGCTGTCGGGATGCCAAGTTGGGGTAGATACCCAGGCTGAAGCTAGGGGTGATCGGGTTTAGGGTGGGTAAGTTCTAGCCTTGGACCTTGTACCCAACCCCATTATAACCGATTCCCCTTTTTTTGGATCCTATACCCGACCCTATTTGTACAGGACCCTATTTTGGGACCACCCTATTTTTCCGATCTAGTTCCAAGGTCAACCTTGTTTCTACTAGAATAAATTTGCAACCGCCCGATATCCTATACGACTTCAAATTTTACATAAATACACGAGAAAACAACAATGTAATCCTCCTAATTTATATTGAAATATTAAGCATCTATAATCAATAAGTACATGAACTTTTTGACTAAAAAGAGATAATGATGGTTCTTTCTTAGCCAAAACAGATTCTCATCAACAGGATTAAAGGACACTTTCCCTTCAGCTAAAAAAGCCTGAGTAGTGGCTTTCAAGTCTTTCTTCACTAAATAATCATGGATGTAAACATCCAACCCGTAATCAAGGCATAGTTTTTTTGGCATGTCAAAACTACAAACCTAAAGAAAACACACACCGCAAACAAATTACAACAATCATCTAGGAAATAGAAGGAAAATAAAATTAGATAAACAACAGTACACCAGGTTGAATCGACCCAAATGGGAGGAAATCAGCAAGCACCAACACCCACCATCCCCCTTCTCAAGAGCACCGAAAGGACTCGCATTTTATCGGCTTCCCGCTGGCTTGGGACATGTGGAGCGATTCCTTGGGGACTCCCTGAAACCGAGAGGTCAAAGAAGAAGCTTCGCTCCTAATCCGAAACACGAAGGGCCTCCCATCGCTCGAGCTCCTCCTTTGCTTGCGGCGCTGCGTATCTATATTATGAACGAGAGAGAGGAGTAGGTCTTGTAAGAGAGCAAAAGCAGAGAATAGATAGAGACAGAAGGTGTTGGGGTTCGACGACGATAGATAGGGGTTAGGTTTGGAGAAGGACTGACCGGACCTGCCTTCTCGATCTCACCTGCGGCAACCCTTCTCTGACCAATTGAAGTGGGCTAAGCACGTGTATAGGCGTAGGAATTGCTTTTTCTCTACCTTGAACACTGGAGTATTCTTGTAGCTATATCTTACCACTGGATTCGATAACAGAACCCATATCATCCACAGGGATAAATATAGGTCCTTTAATGAATCCCCTAGAGAAGGATAGGGGAATACCTTTACTCTTTCCAATTCTTAGCCTATGAAAGAAACCTCTTTGCTCGAGAGCAAGTCCTAACAAATGACGATTGAGACGAGATTCGGCATTTTTGAACCACGAAACGCTCGGTTTCATTTCGGTTGTAGGTGTAACCAACCTGCTATTAAGGATATGGCGAAAGAAATATTAGAAAAAGGGCTCCCGTATAAAGATCTTCATTAGTACGTAAACCAATTGTATACTTATTAATTTATTCACTTAATTTATTTATAAGTAATTTGCGGGATCATGCATCTTTTACCTTTTACTAGTTATAATGAAAAAAGTGCAGCTGGTTTAATCCAGCCAATTCTTGAAATAAACAACCCGCACATGATCCCTTTCCAAAAAAGATCAATACACCAAGGACTACACTTAGATTTATTGAATTTGTTGCTAAAATAGGAATCTCTCCTGTGAGGGAATAGAAGCGATGGATCTAGGGTTGTTGGTGAGGGTGCGGTGGTTTGGGCTTATGCTTGTCGTGTATAGAGGATTCCGTGTGCTTAGGTTTTCTTTTTTAAACAAGCACTAAAAACCAGTTCTAAAACCGATCCGGTTTTGGGTGGGTTTTCACTTGGAACCGGTTCCAACGAGTTCCCAAAAATTGGAAGCGGTTCCCAAACCAGTTTAATCAGGAACCAGTTCTTGGACTTGTTTTTCGGATGGTCCAATCTGATTCCCAGGTAAACTCAGTTCGATTGCACACCCCTAGCTAAAGCGATGGACTTTCTTTGTTAAGACCTAGTTTGAGTGCAAGCTGCAATTCATCATGATCAAATGGATCCTGTGATAGTGATTCTCCCCATGGGTCTTGTGATGATGAAGCCAGATCCCGTGAATTTGTTGGTGACTCAAAATTGTTCAGTACAACCATGCCATAATATTTTCTTAGGCAAGCATCAATTGCTGGACGGGTTGCGCGATAATCATCATGATGATCCTAAGGAACGGGATCATCTTCTCGTTGGCCATGCTTCTAATGGAATAACTTGATTGTGCTAGCATAATATCCTCTACAATTCTCGATACTGTTGAGAATAAGCTCAGATTCTACAATGAAGTGTTGTAAAAATCTTGCTTGGAATAGGTTGGGGTTTATATGTGGATACACCAACATCTATTGGAGTTTTACACACATTTCCACCGGGTTGGACAAATATTCAAGGCCTGAAAAATAAAGTTAGACCTAGAAAATACTTTGCCATGTACTTAATGGTTTGAACGAACTAAGCATTTCCCTAAAATATTTATACTTGGCTTCTCCTTATATGATTCTATTGATGATAAGAAGCATCTTGGCTTTCGGAAACTCGATAGCAATGGTATAAAGAATAAACAAAATACTAATAAAACTATTGAGCTTTTCTAGAAATTTCTCTCCTGGGAAGAATGTGAGAGGATGAATAAATAGATATTATGGATGCAGCCTATTTGGTCTGAGGAGAAGACCTCCATATTCACTAAAAATTTGGAAATGATATTGCCACACAAGTCTTGCTAGACTTTCAACAAGAATATTGTCTTGGACTAGCTCCGGGTTTTCTGATGGGTATGAGTACAAAGGCCATTTGGGCTTTATTTCTTGGGTCTTGAAACCGCATCTCGGATTTCTTACCACATACATATTTACGGATGTGGTAGCTACAAATTATTTTGGTTTGGACAGAAAATCAGCAAGTGTATTCTTTTTTCTCGCAATATGTTTGGTCTCAAAGAAATACTTTGAAAAACATTATGCCTCTCTAAGAAGTTGTGGATGCGAAATTTGCTTTTGCTTGAACTTTAGCATTTGAGAGAATGAGGACATGTCTATCTCCACAAGGAAATGATGTCCTATAAGATGGAATTCGAACATTTTAATGCCATATTTTACCGCCAAGATTTTTTTGAACGTTGAGTGGTAATGCATTTCCATTTGTGCGAATCTCCCCCTGTTATATCCACAAACTTGTTGTTTCCCATCAATTTCTTCAAAAAGAACAGCTATCCAATATTCATTACTGGCATCTGTTTGCAATACTCTTTTACCCGTAGAAAGGATTTGTGAATGAGAAAGATACTGTAGGTTTTCCTTAAGCCTGCGTTTAGACTTAGTTTGTTGTGGTCCCTGTGGAAGAGGATTTTTCTTGAGCATTTGTTGTAGTGAACTTACAAACTTTGTGATTTTTATGACAAAATTCCAGAGATAAGTTACAATCCGAAGGAATTGTTGAACCTACTTGTGGGAAAGATTTTCATTAGGAAAATTTTGCAATTTCTTAGCAATATGAGGATTAGGGTAGCAAGTTCCATTTTTGAGATGCATCCCAAGAAATTCAACTTCTTTTTCGGCAATGGTCATCTTCTTCGGGATAATATAATGCATACTTTCGCATTAGGTCTCCAAATTGGTCTAATAATTTACAATGAGAATCCTCATCTTGATTATAAAAAAAGATATTGTTAATGTAAATTTCAGTATTGGCTAGAATATATTAACAAATTCTGCACATAGCCTTTTGAAATAGAAAATGAGCGGTTTTGAGGCCAAAAGGGAGCATTTTCCATTGAAAATATTGATTTGAAATAGAAAATCTAGTTTTCTACTTGTCTTTAGGGTGGATTCCCAATTGTCAAAATCCAGGTTTAAGGTCAAACTTGAAATATACTTTGGCTTGGGTGAGGCTGGAGAACAAAAAATTCCGATGTGGTTGAAGAAATTTATCATCTTGTAAAAATTGATGAGGCTAATAATTGATAACCAATCTCATCTTTCCTCTATTTTGCTCCACTCGCTTTTTGACATAAAATGCTCTACAAGTCCATTGAGAATCTATGGGCTCAATTAATATTTGATGAAGCAAATTTGAATGTTCCTTTTATGCTAAAAGTAAATGCTTTGATTCATTCCAGAGTGACTGGCTTTGATTGGATTGGCATCATCGTTTTTCTTGAAAGGAAAATTGACGAAGAAATTAGAGTTTTTCCACAAAAGATTGAAGCATTTTAAGACAAAGTTTAAATGAGAGTTTGCACATGTCTCAAGAAGGGTTTTCAAAATTGGATCCAAAATTTTCATCTAAATAGTGAAAAATCTTTTGACTATTTATAAATTCTTGGAATTGTCTAAGTTTATAAATTGGTTCCTTTACGATATATTTGCTCTAATAATTCAAAATTCCAAATTGGGTACCCCATTATATATTTCCTTCAAACTAATTTTGTTCATAAAAATCCCAAACTGACCCATAATCTACCTACCTTGTTATTTTTAATGGCATAAAATCTCCATCTGTATTTATAATCAAATGAGCATCATTGAGCTTGAGAATACAAAAACCAGAAAGTGAAGAAGGGGGAAATGCTCCTCTCCTTTCATGTGATGTTTCTAAGTAATGCCCAAGCATGGTAGGGGAGGGCCTCCACCCCCTTTGAAAAATCACCTTGAAACGTCCCTCCACACCCCCGAACTCCCTCCGCTCCGGTAGAGGAACGAAGGAGGAGGACCCCCATGTAGTTCGCCTCGCGCTGTCGGTCCGTGGCGTGTCGCGGTCGGCGCTTGATCACCGTCGGGTGGTGATCGGCAGCGGCGGCGGCGGCGGCGGCGGGGAGTCGAAGATCGTCGGGATCGTGCGGTGCGGCGGAGAGACGACCGGGGCTTGACTTTTCGCCACTTCACTCTCTCTTGCTCTCGACCGCGTACGGCGAGTTCGCTTCGGATTGCGACGTGTTGATTTCTTCTTTGATTATAATTTCTTGAAGAGAGAGAGAGAGAGAGAGAGAGAGAGAGAGAGAGAGAGAGAGAGAGAGAGAGAGAGAGCGAGAGAGAGGGAGAGAGAGGGGAGTGTTGGATAAATTCTCTTCAGATATTTTGAAGTTGACAAAACATTTTCCTCAGTCTAGTCTGAAGACTTGCAGACTCTACTGGCAAAGTCTGAAGATCAAAGTTTGACGATAACAAGACTCAAGTTTCAAAGTCTACTCTCATGGACAGTTTGCAGACCGACAAGATTAAAACTTCTATTCTGATTCTATCATATATGGTTTTGACTCCAATGGTTAAGGAATATCTTTCGACTGGAATCAGCACTACAAGATTCTATATTCATATCCGAATTTATATAGATTCTCTAAGATTCGTAACTTATATGTGGAAGGTTCTACTTATGGAAACCAAGATCCTGATTGTATGGGCGAGCAGGAGTGATGGGCTATCAACACTTACCTTAAAGAGCTCGAAATCTCTCTAAATTGATTCTGTCCAACGGGTTGATTGGAAGAACTTCTTTGGAAGGTGCCAACGGTAATGAAGGCATGAAGAAGTATATAAGAGAGACGCTCAAGTTGTTGAAGGGTGCCGATAGAAGAAATCCAAAGTCTGAATCTCCTTGTTATTTTGTGATCTTATTCTTCGAGTAATACAAATAATCAAAAGAGAGACCATAGTGTGGTGAGACCTTGAGGAAGTGTAGTAGAGTTTTTACACTGTGGATTCAAGGGCGTGAAATTGTAAACACTCTTTTTGATTCTTAGTGAAATCCAGCCAGAAGGGCTGTCCGTGCGGGAGAGGTGGACGTAGGCTTGGTCTAAGCCGAACCACTATAAATCTGAGTCTTGATTCTCTATCCCTAATCCTTTTATCTTTCATTACTTTCATTTGCAGCGATTGTTGTTTTTAATTCATTAATCTCTTATCTGGATTAAATTGTTAAAATCGCTTTAGTCACCTATTCACCCCCCTCTAGGTGCTAATTCTTGTTCTAACAATTGGTATCAAAGCTTGTGTACTCTTTTATAAGAAGTGTCTTTACTTCTGAGTAAAAGATCTATGGCTAGTATGTTGCCTACAGGGTTGGTTGAAGGTCAAAGGAATACCACCTCCATACTTTGATGGTAAAGACTACAAAGATATGGAAAAACAAGATGAAAGCATTCCTAAGATCGAAAGATCCTTTGGAGTGGGAAGTGGTAGATAAAGGAATCATTCCTGCTGCTGCATCAGAATCAGAGAGAGGAAAAGAAGTTGTTGGTTCTATCGAGATGACTCAAGAAGAAATAACCAAGAGACAGACTCTTGACGCTAAAGCCATTTATTCCTTATATTGTGCTTTATCCCCTACTGAGTATAACAGAATATCTTCTTGTGATACAGCAAAAGAAGTCTGGGGATAGGCTTCACATTACCTATGAAGGGACCGATCGAGTGAAAGAAACAAGGATCAATATTCTTTTGGGACAATATGAAGTCTTTAAGATGAGATCGGGAGAATCAATAACCGACATGTTTAGTCGCTTTTGAAATTGTGAATGGTCTTGAATATCGGGGACATTCAATCTCGGGACATATGAAGGTCAACAAACTCCTACGAGGACTCTCTAAAGACTGGAATTACATAAAAACCTCAATAAGAGAGACACGGAGGATTGCTCCACTCTCTGTAGACGAACTGGTTGGAACTCTTCAATCTTACGAAGTAGAGCACACCAACGAAGAAGAAGATTCAAAAGGTAAGAAATCTATTGCCTTAAAGTCTAATGATTATTCTGATGTTACAGATTCTGAGGAAGATCTAGATGACGAAGAACTGGCACTCATGATAAAGAGATTCAGAAAGCTGAACAGAAAGGGAAGAAAATTCAATTGGAAGAAACAAAGCCCACAGAGGTTTCAAAACAAATCAACAGAGGAAGATGATTCAAACAAGGAAGTGACTTGCTTTGAATGCAAGAAAAAGGGACACATCGTACCCAACCGTCCTTTGTTAAAGAAGAGAAAATGAAAGACTGAGAAATACAGAAGTCACTCAAAGTAGAGACCTAGAGTGATACCGAATGTGAAGAGAGTGATGATGATTATGCCAATATCTATTTGATGGCAAAATCTGATTCGACTCGACCTTGATACGATACTGACTCGATTGATGGTGAACTCGAGGTTAGTAATCTAAAAATTCCCGTCAAGGTTTCGAAATATATTGATGAACTTTGTCTTAGTATAAAAACTTCTCTTAAGAGGATCTCCGAATTGAAAAAGGAAAATTCTACATTGAAGCAACAGGAAAAACTTTGGAAAGAGAAGTTTGAAAAGTTATAAAAGAACTTTACCGTCTTGAAGGAAAACTCGACTCGCTTCCAAAGAAAATAATCTTTTGAAAAATGATATTTCTAATATATCAAAAAGATTTTCAAATGGTTCTGAAAAGATGGATAAGATTCTTTCGATACAAAGACCCTACTTTGATAAGTTAGGTCTTGGTATGACTTCTGAAACTATTCCACCGATTGATTTCCCAAAGGTGAATGAAAGAATCAAACAAAGACCAATCATAATTGTTTATAAAAATCATTTCTAGAAAGTCTTTGTAAAACCTGTTGGCGTAAAATGCTTTGAAATGTTCCAAGTGTCAAAGCTCGAACATTTTGAGAAAGAATGTCCTTTGGTTTGGAGACTTGTTAAAAGGAATTGGGCAAAGACTGTTTATTGCTCTAACTCTTCTGGACCCAAGATGATGTGGGTACCAAAGAAAGTTTGAATTATTTTTAATTGCAGGTCACTATCAAAAGGAAGATTAAATGGTATCTAGATAGTGGCTGCTCAAGACATATGACAGGAGACTCAAGTTGCTTCATAAAACTTGACCAGATAGATGGAGGAAAAGTTTCCTTTGGTGGTAACAACAAAGGAAGAATTACTGGTCGTGGAACAGTAGAGATTGGAAGTCTGTCAATCAAGAATGTTTCCTTAGTTGAAGGATTAAATTACAACTTGCTTAGTATAAGCCAGTTGTGTGATACTGGATTCAAGATCAATTTCCAGGAAGGAACGTGCTCAGGAATCAGTAAAGATTTTACTCAATTTTTTACTGGACGAATACATGGAAATATCTATCTTCTGGATGTGAATCATGAAAGATCACAGTGCTTGATATCAGTACAAGATGAAGCTAATCTATGGCATAGAAAACTTGGCCATACCAATATGAAGCAAATCAGCAAGATCTCCTCCAAGAAACTTGTTCGAGGATTGCCTATTCTCAATTACTTAAAATCTGATCTATGTACACCATGCGTACTGGGTAAACATGTTAGAAACTCTTACAAACCAATAAGTAAAGTTTCCACTAATCGTGTACTGCAACTTCTGCATATGGATTTATTTGGACCTACTAGAACGCAAAGCATTGGTGGAAAAAGGTTCCGCCTAGTAATAGTGGATGATTATTCATGATTTACTTGGGTTTACTTTCATGCAAGTAAGTCTAAGACTTTTTCTCACTTTTCAAAGTTTGCTAAGAAGGTGCAGAATGAGAAAGGTCACACTATCTCAAGCATTCGTACAGACCATGGAGGTGAGTTTGAAAATCAAGACTTTACTAAATTCTGTGATGATTCTGGTTTTCAGCACAAATTCTCCTCTCCATACACACCAGAACAGAATGGGGTTGTGGAAAGGAAGAATAGGTCTTTACAAGAAATGGCAAGAACTCTTTTAATTGAAAGCAATATTTCTTCAAGATTTTGGGCTGAAGCTGTCTCCACTGCTTGCTATATTATAAACGAGTGTTTTTAAGGCCAATTCTTGAGAAAACCCCTTATGAAATTTTTAAAGGAAAGAAACCAATTGTTTCTTATTTTCAAGTATTTGGTTGTAAATGCTTTATTCTGAAGAATGCAAATGATCGAGTTGGTAAGTTTGAAGAAAAATCAGATGAAGGATTCTTTCTTGGTTACTCAACCGCAAGCAAAGCCTATAGAGTATTCAACAAGAAGACTCAGACTGTGGAAGAATCAATGAACGTCAAATTTCAAGACTCTCCACAAATTCAGCCAATTTAGACTGAAGAATCAGTATCTGTTCCAAACTCTGCTAGATCTATCTCCCATAAAGCAGTTCAAAATTCAGATGCAGTACAACAAGGTGTTGATGAAGAATCAACTCAAGAAAATGATCAACAAACTATCAAACCATCCAGTAACTGGAAGCACAAGTCCAGTCATCCCGAAGAACTCATTATTGGAAACGTTAATGAGGGAATTCGTACAAGATCCAAAAGGCGAGAAGAGTCTAGTGCTTTGTTGCACTTATTTCTAAAATAGAACCCAAAAACATTGAAGAAGCCTTAGCCGATGAAAGCTGGATTGAAGCAATGCAAGAAGAACTCGACAATTCAAGTATTAACGACGTTTGGGAATTAACTCCTAAACCAAAAGGTAAATCTGTTATTGAGTTAAATGGGTTTTCGAACAAAGTTGATGAAAAAGGCAAAGTGACAAGAAACAAAGCAAGACTCGTGGCTAAAGGATATACGCAAGAAGAAGGGATAGACTATGATGAGACTTACGCTCCAGTAGCAAGGTTAGAAGCAATTAGATTACTTCTTGCTTTTGCATGTTATAAGAATTTCAGGTTATTTCAAATGGATGTCAAAAGCGCATTCCTGAATGGATTTATCCAAGAAGAAGTCTATGTGGAACAACCTCCTGGATTTGAAGACTCAAAGAAACCAGACTTAGTGTTCAGAATGAAGAAAGCTTTATATGGATTAAAACAAGCTCCTCGAGCTTGGTATGAAAGGCTAAGTAATTTCTTAATTCAAAGTGGTTTCTCTAAAGGAAATGTAGACACTACTTTATTTATTAAAAAGGAAGGCAAAAGCTTTCTACTTGTTCAGATTTATGTTGATGACATTATATTCGGATCATCTAATGAGACGTTGTGCAAGAAATTTTCAAAGTCTATGCAGGATGAATTTGAGATGAGCATGATGTGTGAACTATCCTTCTTCCTTGGTCTACAAGTGAAACAACTGAAAAAAGGAATCTTTATTCATCAAGAAAAATATGCAAAAGAACTTGTTAAAAAGTTCGGTCTGGAGAATTGCAAAAAGACTGACATACCTATGTCAAGTTCTTTGAAGATAGACAAAGACGAAGGGGAAGAAAGTCGACCAAAAATTATACGAAGTATCATTGGTTCACTTCTTTATCTTACCGCATCTAGACCTGACATATTATTTAGTGTTTGCATATGTGCTAGGTTTCAATCGAGATCCTAAGGAATCTCATTTAAGTGCTTTGCTAAACGTATCATTAAATATGTTGCAACTACCGCTAAGATTGGTCTATGGTATCCCAAAGTAGGAGACTTTACCCTTCTTGGTTATTCGAGACACGTATCTTGCGTTGTAGAGTTGAAAGAAAAAGCACTTCGGTACTTGTCAATTACTTGGTAACAAGGCGGATCCCGGTTTTCAAGAAAACAAAGTACCGTGGCTCTTTCAACAGCTGAAGGTAATACGTAGCACTTGGAAGTTGCTGTTCTTAAATACTATGGATAAAACAATAACTACGAGACTTTGGTATTGAAGACTCTTGCACAGAGATCAAATGTGACAATACCAACGCAATCAATCTTACAAAGAATCCTATCCTACATTCAAGAGCAAAACATATTGAGATTCGACATCATTTTATAAGAGATCATGTTCGAACAAAGAAGTCTTGATACAATTTATTGACTCAAAGAATCAACTGGCAGACATCTTCACAAAGCCACTTGAGAAAAGTTTATTTGAGTCTATTCGTTCAAGACTCAACATTTTATCTCTAGAAGACTGTTGAAGTATAGACTCAGAATCTAAGTCTGTCAAAGAATCAGACTCAAAAATTCAGACTTGGAATACCAATTGTCACGACTGTAAGTTGTCAGTTTATTTACTCACTTAAGCTGATGTCTCGAAAAGGTAAGATTGTCTGTTTATCACTAATTGAGTTTATTAAGGCAGTTAATTTTAAAAAAAGGGGGTGGTTATCGATTTGTTTAAGGCAGTTATTTTTTGAAAATGAATTTCTTAATCTTTCCTAATTGCGACGCTTCAGATACCTCGTATCGATTGCCTTTTATACTCCTTCTCCTTCTTCTTTTACTTTACCTAGAAACCCTAGTTCAAAAATTTTTCACGCTCTGAGATTTCTCAAGTTCTTCTTCTCAAGTTTTTAACTTTCTTGCGACACAAGTGTGAAAAGTTCCATCCAAGAAAGCGACAATATCTTTCCAAAGGAAATCTTCAAGAATAGCGAGCAGGGGACCACGGGGCTCGGTGAGGGGCCTACGCATTTTGATCTCACGAGAAGAAAGTGACTTTCCAAGAGAACAGACGCACCAACAATCTCAACAGCGCACCTCCTCGACTAGATCACATGTTCGTCATCCTCAACATGCGAAGAAATCATTGAAGATGTTGAACCCGTAAGATCCCTTAAGCCTGCATTTGTTTATAGGCTCTATTCTGCGTTGAAGGAAGGAGGTTCTGCAATGATTTTCATTGATGAGTTTTTGAAAAAAAAATGCTATAAAAATAGACACATTTTCTCACTGTAATGGAGTGATCGGGCGTTGTTCCTGTTGGAACTGCAGCAAAGACATTTGCGAACTTTCCGAGTGGCCCTCGTTTTGGTAGTGTAAATCAGCCTGAAGGGAAAGATGATGATGAGAAGATGTTTGTACATTTTAAGCCTAGGATGGGTGTGGCTGCAACTCTTCGAGGAAAGAGGGATGAATTGTTTCGATTGGAGGAACACAAGAAAGTGTATGGCAAATTGCTGAAGCGTGGGGTGATGACCCACGAACGGTGGATTTTGATTTTTTGGATCTGTTGAGCATCAATCTGAGGGAGAAGTTTGAGAAGCTTCAACTTCAAAAATTCTGTACTAAGAGGGAGGTTGCTTATTCTGAATTGACAGCCTATTTTTATTCCAACCTCAGTTTTCTTGATGCCAATAGTTTTTCTTTCAGTGTGAGAGATAGAGAGTATGTGGTTGACACAGATACTCTGGCGGATGTAATTGGTGTGGAAAGAGGAGCTTTCCAATCAATTTCTATGTCTATGAGTCATGCAACTCTGGAACTTGCGAGAGACAGAATCGCAGAAGGTCGTCTCTCTTACTCAAGGATGAATGCTACAAACACTCTGCTTCACAAGATAGTGATCAACTGTCTCAGACTGAAATCGACATCGAAGACAGATGTATCCATCTCAGAAGCCAAACTGATGTATGCAATTAAGATCGGTCTTAACTTCTCTTTGCCCCATACAATCATGTTTCACATGTACAGGTCTATGGCGAAGGACAAGGGAAAACTCCCTTATGCTGCTCTCATCACTCGTCTTTTCAGACATTTGAACATTCAGCCTCCCCACATTCTCTCTGTGAAGACTATTGATCAAATGGTCATCGGATTGAGGATGATTACAAAATGCGTCGAAAGAACTCAAGAAGAAGCCGGAGCAGTTCAAGGAGCAAACCCCGTTAAGACCAGACTGCACTCTTCTGCCGCTAAGAGGAAAGGAAAGGAACCCATAATCGGTCCTATCAAGAAGAGGCGGGCTATCATCTTGGAGGATGAAGATGATGAGGATGATATTCCTATCTCGCCTTTATTTCTCGCATTCTCGCTCCCGTGTCACAGAACCGAACAACAAGTTGCAGAGGAAACCGAGAAAGGGAACTAGGAAAAGGAATCCTTGCGGGGAAGAAGAAGAGGAAAAAGAAAGAAAAGAAGAGGAAAAAGAAGAAGAAGAACCAAACCAGAAAGACAAACTCCCAAAGAAGAAACCGAAAGAGAATCCATGTCGAAGAAGATCAAGCGATTCTCCAGCGAAAAGGAAGATCAACAACATTTTGCCACTGAGGAAACTCCTCAGAAAGAAGAGTACTTCTCCCCTCTAGAAAGCATTGAAACAGGGGAGATGTCCAAAGAGAAAGTACTCCTCTTCTCTTGACATTTACCAAAGTGCAAGTGTTAGTAGATCGCCTCCCGATGCGTAAGATGTTCATGCTGCTCATTTTCCCGAGGGAGAGGCATCATCTCCAAACATTGATCTCCCCGCCGATATTCACACCGGCTTAACTCCACCATCGATCGTGTTGATGCAAGCACACAAACTGACAATTCAGCTGATTTCGGAAGGTTGCTTGAAATCATTTTGGAGCTCAAAGGTCAGATATATGCTATGGGGTGTGAATTTCAGACTTTACGGAATGAGAATCATGCCATGTTCATCTCCTTGCATGATCAGATTAAAGATATTCAACATCAGGTTCAGGCCACTGCCAAAGGTGCTGCTCTCACTCAACTACAGGAGGATTTGAGGAAGCTAGAAGGAACTGTCAAGTCTATGGAGGACTTTCAACTTTTTCGCATTCCTCGTGCTCCTTGATTTTCTCACTTTTTAATGCTGACAAAAAGGGGGAGAAGACTTTGTAGGCAGATTTTCACAGATCTCCATTCCATTCCAAACTTTCTCTTTTAAAACATCTTTTGATTTAACATTTGTGATTGACATTTTGA
Organism: Eucalyptus marginata; assembly: GCA_014182565.1. NCBI lineage: Eukaryota > Viridiplantae > Streptophyta > Magnoliopsida > Myrtales > Myrtaceae > Eucalyptus > Eucalyptus marginata. The sequence goes on from CM024593.1 coordinate 2,311,403, forward strand.
CTTTATCTTGAGTTTTTGAATGCTTGCTTATTACTGCATTACTTTAAGCTGTTAAATTAGATAAAGATAGTTGATGTCTGCACATGACTAATGTGTTTTCTGTGGATGCAAATCTGTGTACATGATAAGTCTGTGTACAGGACATCTGTGTACATGATAACTTATACTATCCATATTCTAATCTTTTATGAGATATCATTGCTAGCTTAAATGTTGTATTGCAGGGCAATAATATTCAAATCTGCAGGAAAGTTTTGTCACCATCAAAAAGAGGGAGATTGTTGGATAAATTCTCTTCAGATATTTTGAAGTTGACAAAACATTTTCCTCGCCTAGTTTGAAGACTTGCAGACTCTACCGGCAAAGTCTGAAGATCAAAGTCCGACGATAACAAGACTCAAGTTTCAAAGTCTACTCATGGACAGGTTTGCGGGGCCGACAAGATTAAAACTTCTATTCGATTCTATCATATATGGTTTTGACTCAAACGGCTAAGGAATATCTTTCGACTGGAATCAGCACTACAAGATTCTATATTCATATCCGAATTTATATAGATTCTCTAAGATTCGCAACTTATATGTGGAAGGTTCTACTTATGGAAACCAAGATCCTGATTGTATGGGCGAGCAGGATTGATGGGCTATCAACACTTACCTTAAAAAGCTCGAGATCTCTCTAAATTGATTCTGTCCAACGGGTTGATTGGAAGAACTTCTTTGGAATGTGCCAACGGTAATGAAGGCATGAAGAAGTATATAAGAGAGACGCTCAAGTTGTTGAAGGGTGCAAGATAGAAGAAATCCAAAGTCTGAATCTCCTTGTTATTTTGTGATCTTATTATTCGAGTAATACAAATAATCAAAAGAGAGACCATAGTGTGGTGAGACCTTGAGGAAGTGTAGTAGAGTTTCTACACTGTGGATTCAAGGGTGTGAAATTGTAAACACTCTTTTTAATTCTTAGTGAAATCCAGCCGAAGGGGGCTGTCCGTGCGGAGAGTGGACGTAGGCTTGGTCTAAGCCGAACCACTATAAATCTGGAGTCTTGATTCTCTATCCCTAATCCTTTTATCTTTCATTACTTTCATTTGCAGCGATTGTTGTTTTTAATTCATTAATCTCTTATCTGGATTAAATTGTTAAAATTGCTTTAGTCACCTATTCACCCCCTCTAGGTGACTACGCAATCGCACTTTCTCTCTCAGAAGATGATCTAAAGGGGGAAAAGGTGGTTGGTAAGTTTGCTGATTCGTAAGACCTAAGTGTTCCCATGATTGCCTGACTGAAAAAATTATGTTTATCCTCTGAACTCTTTCGACTGATTTACTTGGACTAAGAATTCAAGCATAGTTAGTTTCTTCTCAACAGATTGGTGATTGGCACCAACTTTATTTAGAAAATAAACATTGATTGATGGACAATGTACAATTTTGCTATTGTGATTGTCTTATGCTCTAATTTCATCTATAAGTAGAAAGATACATCAGGCACATCTCTCACAATCTTAGTATCCCAAGAATTTATAGGCTTGAAAAGCATGGCTAGAATCGCCAGCCACAAGCCCACCATCTTCTTCAACTTGGTTTCCATATTCTTTTTTGTCCTCATGGTCTCTATGACCGAGAGCAGAGTCGTTGGAAGTATGTAATGCATTACTAATATCCATTTAATGATAACACACTTCTCTCATATCTTCTATTCATCCTCGTGACATTGCTAACTCTCTTTTATATTTTAGATAGTTGATGGAATGATTATTGCTGTATCTTGTTCTTGTTTCGTGGTGCCCGGTACTTCACAGGGGTGGCGACGAGGAACCCTGTCGTGGTGTGCGACAAAGTGGTGGGAGTGAACAGTGGAGACACTTGCTTTGCAATAACACAGCAGTCCCTGTTGAGTTCTGAATCCTTCAATGCCATCAATTCGAATCTGAATTGCGATGCTCTCTTTGTTGGTCAATGGCTTTGCATCTCCGGGAGGTCAACCTAAGCCACAAACATTTTCACACTTTTCTGAAGCTATAGTAATGGGAATGATAAGCGGGTGAATAAAGTAAGAGTTCAAATGCCATGCACTCATCACCTAGTTGTTGGTAATGCAACTGTGGTGGTCATCATGTTTTGTTTTAGTGTCATCAAGCAATGCAGTTCGAGTACTTTGATTAAAGGTGTCAATAAATCTCGTACGCATATTGTTTTCGTATTTTTGCCGGACAAACCGAGATAGCTAGCATTTTGAATACTTAAAGTCGGTGGAGATTTTCGTCAAAGAGATAAATATTCTGGCCAAGAAACAAACCTAGGAAAAGTAAAAACAAAGCGATCAAACATTACATCGGACACCTTACTTATGTGTTTCGGATGGTGGGGCCTACTTCACAAGGAGAACCACATAGGATTCTATTATTAGTCCAGCAAAGCAAATGAGATTATAACTACAATCGAGTCACTTAAACCCTCTCAATACTTTCCAGCCCCCAATACATCCAATAACCCGCACGGTATTTAACCCTCCAACTTCTTCACATGAGACATGAAGACCCACTCTCGTATAAGTAATATTCTGATCCAAAATGGGAAATGCTTTTTGTGTGAGTTGTTAGCGTTTCACCTTCAATTTACTTCCGTCATTTTATACGTGTTAATCTTGAGCGTAAAAAGGCAATAAAATATCGTGGAGCGGTGAAGATAATGCTTGATGGCCTCATGCATGAACGCCCAATATTTGGCCGAGTGAGGGTCAATTTTGTCCATGTTGCCGGAAAAATCCCACAGATTCTTTCCCTAAATTTGCTCACTCTCCTTGCCGTTTCACAGCTCATTAATTTCAGGAGCACCAACTTATCTGGATTCTTTCCCTCATTTCATCTCTTCATACATTCCTTTCTTTTCTTCCCATTCCTAACTCAGTATCTTGTTTTCAAGCCTCTATGCTTCATCTTATTAATGACATTCTACGTTTAGTTGTCCGGATTTTTAATTGGGATAGGACTAGATAGGACTAAATATGAAATCCTGGGATTTTTTTATATCCTGTCTATTGTTTGGTGAATTGTAATATTAAAGTCAGATATATTCATATCATATCATGTACATTTTTTGATATAAATTGCATGTCATTATAAATGAACCTAAATGTTCATAAACGGAGATGGTGAAAATATCTCGTAACACTATTCCTTAAATTATCCATCTTGCCCCTTGCCGGCCATATTTCAAATATGTGAATCATTTAATTGTGGAAGAAATTCTATCGATTCCTCCTCTGGCTTCGAGCACGCCCCCCCAAATCATGGTCCTTTCAAAATTGTGATGTGATCCCTTTTCTTAAGCCACCATTCTAGCCGTCATGCATCATCCTTCATTCCTCATTGGCCAAATGTAGACTCCAATCCGGGTTACCATGTAGAAAATCCTAATTCAAATTGCAACCTTGATCCATTCAATGAATCCAAGATTTTCGCTCAAAATATGTCAATTTCAATTGGTGTTAGTCAATAAGAAAGATTCCGCATGTAATACTCCATGTATTTTGCACGCCACTGATGAGAATGCAAATGGGAATTATGCAATAT